>MU184865.1:41621-56191 GCA_016904865.1 Pissodes strobi | reverse complement strand
CGGATAAAAAATTATACACAAAATTAGTTATAAATTAGGCTTTGAACTCTGTCATCTTCCACAATTGACAGCTCATGTCACGCACGATTATAGTTTTTTAGTAATATTTGATGTCCACTGCAAATCAGTGACATACTACACATTATAGGATAGAAATTCAACGGAAAATAGTGGGAAAGAAGCATATTCAAATCTAGAAAGATATTGAAATACATAGAAAATACTCGAATAAAAAATATAAAAATTATAGAGAATAAATGACAACTGTCAAATCGATTGGTATCAATCATTCCAGATTATTCGGTAGATCAGTCATCCGTACTTAGTGTTGCTTAAATATCGATGGTAAAGCAACAACATTGAGTATTGCAATTCGGTGAAGTCCATCAAATACATCTGCAAATATGTTAAGAAAGACAGCGATATGGCGGTTTTTGGCATCCAAACCTCCAATACCAACGATGAAATTACGCGCTAACAAGTTGATCGATATGTGAATTGCTATGAGGCGATTTGGCGTATATTCTCATTCCCCATTCACGAACGTCATCCCACTATTGTAAATTTGGCGGTGCATCTGGAGAATGGCCAACGAGTATATTTCACCGCGTCGAATGTTGCTCATCGTGCAATTCCAGCGACAACATTGACCAGTTTTTTGAGATTTGCCAAAGCGATCCGTTTGCACGAATGTCGCCTTACTCGGAGATGCCACGTTATTACACTTGGAACGCTTCATCGAAGAAATTTCAACGGTTCCAGGCCATCCGGATGTGCGTTCTACTGATGCTCTTGGCCGTATTTACATAGTTCATCCGAAGAATGATGAATGCTTCTATTTACGGTTGTTGCTGGTGAATCTCCGTGGGCCAACATCATTTCAATCATTACGAACTGTTAATGGTATAGTGTGCCCAACATTTCGTGCTGCATGTCAAGAGCTAAATTGGGACATGACAATCGCTGAAGCGATTATCTCTGCAACTTCAAGTCAGATACGCACATTATTTGCAATCATCATTTCGACATACTTCCCATCGAATCCACGTGGCCTGTGGAACAAATACAAGGATAACATGTCAGAAGACATTTTACATCGAATCGAAGAAGTCTCGATCTTGAGGTGAATCAGGAGATGCATAACCAGGCTTTGCTCTTGATCGAAGACATGTGTTACCTCATGTGCGGCAGTTTGTTAGTCAGGTTAGGAATGCCAGCACTAGATAGTGGAATGAATAACGCATTTATTGGAGAATTGGAACGTGAACATGAATATGATCGACATGAATTATTATACCAGTCAGTTCAAACGAATGTACCCCTGTTGAACCCCCCAACAGAAGGAAGTCTATAATACATTAATGAAGGCAATTGATGATGGAAATGGTGTCTTATTTTTTTTTTTGGATGCCCCCGGTGGAACTGGGAAGTCATTCCGCATGCCATTGATTTTGGCCACTGTATTCGTGCGAGATCTGACATTGCGGTAGCAGTTGCTTCTTCTGGAATAGCGGACACATTGTTAGAAGGATGCCGTACGGCTCATTCAACCTTAAAATTGCCGTTAAACCTTCAACTAACCTAAACTAATGAATAATCGACATGTAATATTGTGAAACACTCCGTAATGGCCAAAGTTTTAGTAGAGCATCTAAAATCATCATTTGGGACGAATGCACAATGGCGTACAATCGCGCATTGGAAGTACTTAACTGAACATTGAAAGTTCTGCGCAATGACTCGAGATGTTTTGGAGGCATAGAGATTTTGTTGTCTGGCGATTTCCGCCAAACACTGCCAGTCATTCCAAGGTCGACTGCTGCAGATGAAATAAATGCTTGCCTCAAATCATCAAATCTGTGGCGATATGTGAAGAAACTTCATCTGGCGGCAAACATTCAGCATTGCTGAACGTTTTGTCTTGCATTCGCCCTGACGATTAACAAATCGGAAGGCCAAGCCTTGAGTGTTTGTGGTTTGAATGTAGAAAATGCATGTTTTTCTCATAGTCAATTGTACGTGGCATGTTCACGTGGCGGCAAACCATCCGCTTTATTTGTTCTTGCGCCTGAGAATAAAACGAAAAATATCGTATATCACAATGTGCTTCAGTGAAGAGAATCAATCCGAGTCAACCAATGCAGCAATATACATAGCTGCAATAAAGCAAATGTCTTGCTGACATGCCATTGAAATATTTGATTTTTGTACTTTTTTGAATCTTTGTTTTCTTTAAATATATTATCCTAATAAATTAATAATACATGCGCATGATAATAAAACGAAAAATGTCGTATATCACAATGTGCTTCAGTAAAGAGAATCAACCCGAGTCAACCCATGCAGCAATATACATAGCTGCAATAAAGCCAATGTCTTGCTGACACGCCATTGAAATACTTAATGTTTGAACTTTTATTGAATTTTTGGTTTCTTTAAATATATTATCCTAAAAAACCACTGAACATAATAAATATTTTGTATTGATTTTTTTATGTTAATAAAATAATAGATTAAGTATAGCTAAAAGTTAACACGACGTTCATTGGCTCTTAGGTGGTACGAAGTTCGCCGGGTCAGCTAGTAAATAATAAAGTAAATTTTATTTATTTGTTTAAATACTCTATGACTACTAGAAAAATCAACATATTTTGGATTGGTTATTTTAAAAAGTTACAACATCAAAGACATAGCATCAGCAGATAGTTCAATTGTTTTTTTTTTAATTACCTGAAGCCGCAATCTAGATATAAGCGGGTCCGATGATATCAACAAATTATGCAAAATGCCTTCATTTGTGTACACTCTTTTACATTTTCTAGATCTTCCTTCCCTATAATTTCTAAAATGCTTGTTTCTCGCTTCTGCAGCTTCTTCAGATAACTGCCCTATTGGCAGTAAAGCGTGTTTAATGATTTCCGCTCCTTGAAAAAGATTATGGACGGAGACTGGCATATAATACTAGCTATAATGAGTAACATATAATTTGGCGGTTTTTAGCGAAATCTATAAACCTAACTACATTAATCCTTTGGCCTAATGCCTGTAAAAGTCTGTGAAACATTTTGATTATTATTTCTGTCGATTTTTCCGCATTCTGAAAGAAAGTCCTTACCGCATTTCCATCATTTGTTGTACTAACTGTTGCCTAACAATATCAATATTTAACCCCAACTTCGTTTTAACTTTTTTTTGTATCATTTGTTTTCTAGCTGCGTTCATTTCTTTTTCTTCGGATTTTCTTCAAATTCGATATTATAGGAAATGTGAATTAGTTATTCCATCAATCTAATCCACGCATGCAAAGATGTCATCCTAAACTGGTAGTGATCTGTGGATGGTATGTTTTTAGCTACAATATCCAGATTATTCACTTCTGTTGCCTTATACCGACAAAAATAACAATTCATAGATGATTTGGCATCAGCTAGCGTTGTACAGATTTTACCATGGATCATCGTTACCAGAAGATGTTTTATAGAAATTTCATTAAAACATGTGCATTCCAAACTACCAATATTGTTATGTAACCACTGCCAGGCATCTTGAATCACTGCTTTTGACTCCTTTATGAATTTAAAGTTTATCGGTCTGTAATAAAATGTAGACGATGGCCGTGGATTCTCCCATAATATATTTGATTCGTGTTTAGCAAAACATATTTTTAATGGTACAGAGTGATCCTCTATAATGTCGCCCTCCTTTAACTTTTTTATTTTAAGTGTCCCAAAAAAATTAAAAGTATGGTTATGTAGGTACTGAAAAATACTTTTTTTCTGCGTATGAAAAATATTGAAAAAATGATCAGTATACAGAGAAAAACAAAAAGTATTTTTTTTCAATGGATCACCCTATATATGAATTTATTTTTCGATTCCTCATAAAATTCTAAGCATTTTTTATGTATGATGTTATACCTCTAGAGTTAGTAGTTTCACAGCTATAAACAGTTGAAAATCGGTACTTTGACTACTTTTCACCTTGGTAGCAAGAACATTATTAGAGATGGAGTAAAATGAATTTCACATTCATGTCTTAACTTTCCAAGAGCTATCTGATGGTGCTAACTGAAGGTACCTACCGAGGTACCAGATTTGGTACCCATGGTACCGCCTGCCAGTTAGTACCGTCAGATAGCAATTGAAAAGTTAAGATGGGAATGTGAAATTCATTTTACTCCATCTCTAATGATCTTCTTGCTACCAGGGTGAAAATTAGCCAAAGTACCGATTTTCTACTATTTATAGCTGTGAAACTACTAGCTCTAGAGGTATAACATCATATATAAAATATGCTTAGAATTTTAGGAGGAATCGAAAAAATAAAATCATATATAGGATGATCCATTGAAAAAAAAAATAACTTTTTGTTATTCCCTGTATACTGATAATTTTTTCAATATTTTTTATACGCAGAAAAAAAGTATTTTTCAGTACCTACATAACCATACTTTTAATTTTTTTGGGACACTTAAAATAAAAAGTTAAAGGGGGGCGATATTATAGGGGATCACCCTGTACATAACCGGACATAAAAATACTGGAATCGTCATCAGAATTATTATTAGTGAGGAATTTTTGCTTATATAGACTTTGACCGGATGCACCATCAAAACAACATTTGCCAATTAAAACTAAGTCATTGTGTACATTCCACTGTATGGATATTATGTCTTTTAACCGTGTGATCGGGGAGAGATTGTAGACTAATGTTGGCAAATAAATTTGAGATCAATATAGAATTTTGTGGCGGATAACATTCCTGCTTTGCTTGTTGAATTTGGTAATAATTTAGGTATAAAGAAAAATGTACTTCTTGTGCAGAGTTTCTTATTGTATTATATTGTTTAAAGATGTAAATATTGCAAGCGCCTTATCTTTTGAATATGAGTGATAGTGATAAGTCTCAATATTCTCACAAGCCTTACTTTCTCTGCTCGATCTGGATATTGATTTAAAAATTGTAAAATATTCCTAATGTCATCATTAACTTTTGACATTTTTGAAAACAACGTAAAACTTAATTCATCCAAGTTTTCTTCTCTCAACTTTTCTGTTCTTCTTTTCTTTTGTTTTCGAGTTAAACATTGATATTAGACTTGAGTAGTTGATATTTAGACTTGACATTAGTGCTAAAATCAGCTCGCGCGATTTTGGGCATTTTTTTAAAGACCCAACTTTGATATTATGTTCATATAATTGCACACCAAATTATTGCTTATGTTTTATTATCATTGTAATGGAAAAAATATAGCAACTATTAATTTTGGTTACAAGTAAAGTTATTTTAAATATATTATAGACAAATACATCACCAAGAAGTAATTTTTTGGAAATACATACTATTGAAATTAATACGAATTAGTCGCAGTTTAACATAAGTAAATAGTAGTGCCTGAAAAAACGCTGGAATTTGAAGTTCCCGTAAAAGAAAACCATGGGATATGTTTTTTACTACCTTAGCATGTTTTAAAAAATAAATTATATACAAATATTTATATTTTGGCACTTCATATTTAAGGTCTATGTCCCTAAAATATATTGACCCGTTCCACTGTGCGGCGAGGTGGCGCGGGTCGCGGCCTAACAAGATGTGATCCTATTTTATTACGTCACATCCCCGATCATATCATTTATACATATATTTCATGAATAATGTCCTATACCTATATCTAACGGTTTTTGAAATATTGACAGTTGAAAATCGACCATTTATCAAGTTTGACAGATTGTAAAATCTAAACGGGTAAATATAGGACAAAACGGTTTGCACTTTCCTATATTTGTTTTTTATAAGCTATCGTATGACACTAACTTTAACTTTAACCAGAAGTTAAATTTATCCGGGATTTTTAACCTCTGGTTAAATCTAAAGTTAGTGTCATACGATAGCTTATGAAAAACCAATATAGGAAAGTGCAAACCGTTTTGTTCTATCTTTAGCCGTTTAGATTTTACAATCTGTCAAACTTGGTAAATGGTCGATTTTCAACTGTCAATATTTCAAAAACCGTTAGAGATAGGTATAGGACATTATTCATGAAATATGTCTAGACTTTTTCGCACAATCCAAATATGTAATAATATACAGTGTGTTCCATTTAAAAAAATTAAGGTTATGCGTTTTTTTTGACATTTCTAAAAGATAATATATAAAAAACCACACAACTTTTGAATTTAAGTTTTTTTGTATTACTTGTAATTACGGCTGCAGGTGGGTGTCAAAATATAATGAATAACCCTGTACATTAAAATACAAATCATAAGTCGACAAAAACGATTCGAACACATTCTTAAAACATTAGTTGTCTCTTCAATGCAGACAGACTAACCATAAAAATATCATATTGCGAAAAACATCTATTGTAATAATTACTCCCTAGTCTATTGCCATAACAACTATAATTTGTCCGATGACTTTCTTCAAAAAAACAGTTGAAGCTGTGGTCCTCCTTATAATGGCACATGGAAAGAAATTTTGTGTAATATACACTAGCAATCAATTGCACCATTGACTATTTTGTGGAGAAATATTCAAAGAGCCTTTTTCCTGCGGAATTCTAAAGTTTGCAGACCGCACAATAGTAATCTAGTTTCATAAGAAAGGTCTTGGTATGGAAAATAAACTGCAGACCAAAGAATTGCAGAGGACTATCAGAGCCTTGTTGTACTAAATATGCCTTGTGTTTCGCTTTATAAAACCCAATAACCGAAAGTCTTTAAGAATTGAGGTATTTAAAATATTATTTAATTAGACCTTAAAATACGGTTTTAGGACACCCCATATATGGAAAGAAAGAAAAAGATAAAACCAAGTCATAAATTGAAGTCGAGTTTTGCGAGGTTTTTTTTGGATGAGATACGAAAGCATATCGCTCGAGGACGGAGATAGATAGTCAAAAGCTGGTGCAGTGTCTGGTTTATTTTGTTGAATTGGTTTGCTTCTGTGTTTTACCATGTCATTACAGGCCAGTAAAATGAAATTTATAATATTGTTATTAACATAATTTGTGCAAGTATTTCTTTTATTCTCACGGATAGTTCATATTTGATGACATTTTTAGTTTTAGTATGACTGTGATTGCAAGTAAGAGCTTTTGGGAAATTACCAACTTTTTCCTAGCCTGACGGGTGAATAGCCAAGTTATAAATGAAATGATCATTCTAGAGATATTGGCTCTAATTTCAACTTTAGCCGCGTAGTCTTCATATTCCAGGACCTCAGTACCTGCCAGCGGCGTCTGGCTAACTAATACCACACGGAAGTGTAGTGGTTATCACATTTGCCTGACACGCGGGAGACTCGGCCCGAGAGCTATCTCTTCAGTTTTAAATTTGCTATTACGAGTGGGAGAAAGATTTAATTAATTATTATACTAATAAAGGTTATACAGCATAATTCGGTTTAGGAATTTAGATCGAGGGTTTCTCTGCCATACTCCTTCCCCTCGTGAATTTCAGGCTGAGTCCGGCACGTTTTTCTCTAATAATTTGGTACGTATTCTCTAATAAATTAGGTGTATTAAAAATCTGTGTTTTAATTTACATGACGCACCTTTCCCTCAAATTTCCCTAATTGTGTTACCGTCGAACGCATTCGGAATAAGTAAAATTAGACAAGATATAATAATAACACAACGTAGGGATTGGTTATCTTTTTAATCTATTTTGACGGTCATTGGCAAAACAAAGACAAAGCACAACTTATCTCATTCAACTATGTTGAACAGGCCCGGGTATGTTATACCACAGAATGATGTTATCTATAAAACACAAGTTAATGTAATCTATACTGATATGTAATATATGACAGATTAGTATAAAAAATGACACCAAGACAAGTTCCAAGCTTACATTGTTTAAAAATTTTGTGGATCATTACACTTAAAAAATCGTAAAACCCTACATTTGCTTACATTAATCTTTAAATAATAAATTATTATTACACCAGAGGACAAAATTATCGAGGTCCAATTATCAATATTTCCTACTAGGAACGACAACAGAATACAATTTTAAGTCGTCGGCATATAGAAGACAGTAGGAATTCTGGAAGCAATGCCAACATCGTTTATAAAAAGTACAAACAGCATAGGACCAATATGCGAACCTTGAGGAACACCCGATGTTACTAACACTTCATTGGAAACTGCCCCACATACAGTAACACGTTGGGTTCGTAGAATTAAGTATGATTTTATCTATTGCAGCTACATGTTGATGGCAAACACTATCAAATGCCTTTGACAAGTCGGTATAGTCAACTTCGGCCTGGTTTCCGGCTTCCACTGAGACCAGAAAATTATGATATACAGCCAAGTTAGTTGATGTTGAACGGCCTCTATAAAAACATGTTGTTCCGTTATTATGTAATGTTTGTATGTATTAAAAAGTTCATCACTTATGATTGCTTCAAATACTTTGGATATTATAGAGAGCAGAGAGATTCCACGATATTTTTCAATCTCATTTTTATCACCAGTTTTAAATATTGGAATCAAATTTGAATATTTCCAAACATTTGTTAAAAGTCCGCTGCTAAAAGATCTCTGGAATTATGTACACAATGGTACCGCTAAGGATAAATTGTAGTTCTTAAAACTGGGTGAATTCCATCAGGAGCACTCTTTTTTGATGTAACAAGATCGTGTAATTTGTTAGAATTCTCTTCTTCAGTAAAACAGTGAATTAAGGTAGAAAATTCAACTGGCCAGATCTACGTCTTCATGAACAGAGTAGCTAGATTGAAAGTGGCTGGCAAATGCATTAGCTATATGATTGGGATCTGTTAATTATTGACTTTGGTATCTCAAAACTGTTAATTTTGCCGAAGGCTTCAAACCCCAACTTAATTTTTAAAATACTAGATACATTTCCATTTAAAGAGTTATCTCAACCACCCTGTACACTTACCTTTCCAAAATGAAGAAACCTAGAATGTCCCTGAAATAAACTGTTAATAATACCGCACTGGTTCTCTTTATCAGCAGATAATGTTGTTATTTTATATCCAATAAGGGCCTCAAATACATTAATTACTTCTTTTAAAATGTGCAATTTTTGTTGGCTTTCAGGTAGAGGATCTGTCAAATCCGTCCCATCGTCCTAAAATAGATAACTTGGATGCACTGACTTTTATACACAATAGTGCGTCGGGGATATTCTACAGCTCATATACCCCATAAGCTAAAATATATTAGGTTAGTACTAAATAAAAATTTTTAATTTGAGTGGTATTAGAGCTACAGAAGTCCGATGCACTATTGCTGTTGTTAATGTTAATGTTAATATAGCAATTATTTTGAATGATTATGATGTATGAATGAATGAATGTGAATGTATTAAAACCGCGAATTATATACTTATAGCATATAATTCAGACTCATCGAACAAAATGTTTTCTTCCATTAAGTTTCTATTCCTTAAAATATTACATATGAATTCTCAATGTTTAAGGAATAATTGGAAGCTATTATTCTGAGCTCGATATTCTGGACCTCAGTGAGCACTGGATGTCAAATGTAGATATAGGATTTTATTAGGTTAGACGGTTATTAGGAATAAACCATATAATTCAGCAAGGTCGCTGAAAACACAAAAACATCAGATAACACAAACGATTTATTAGTGACAAATCGATAGAATGGCAATTTATATACATACCAATTCAAAGTGTACTAGTTCACAACTTGTCATTCTGTTACATAACGAATTTAAAATTTCGGTATACTTTTCCACAGTAGGGCTGTCTCTGTCGTCTTCAGATTGGCTGACTTTAGCCACGATTTGTGATATTGTGAAGATGAATTTTCCAAGCGGCTCCTAAAAGGGAATTTAAATTCAAAAATACTTTATTGTCAAGGAATAACATTTTTTCTATTGACAAAGCATACATAATTCAAAAATATCCAGGTATCATTTGCTTGCACATATATTTAGAATATATCATGTGCACCTTGTTCCCCTTTTCCAAACGTGGCTAAGGGACTCTTTTGGGCGTTTTATACGCATTTTCTCAAGAAGAAAAAAAACGCATAGCGTTTCTCCCGTTGTTTATGAAGACTGAAGAAGGAAAAATGGTGGTTGCGCATTAAACGGATATTTCACAGAATCCACCACTCTGGTCTCCATACCTGCAATATACTGTCTGTATCTCTTAATACGGCCACGCTACCAAAATTTAAAGGTGGGCAAGATTCCTCATCCATGACATAGTATTCCATAAAATGGAACCAAAGGACATCCAGCACAGGAACACCCAACTCGGGATTAACACAAACAGCATTGTATAAATCTAAAATTGAGTAAGTTTAAAAGAGACATTGTCGCCTACTAAATAAAGCTATTGCGAGTAATATCCTCCAATAAAAAAATCTGAAATAAATGATTTGATTCGAAATAAAAACGTGTAAATTTAAAAGCCAACATTGCCTTTTAGCTGTTTCTTATGTACGAAACAGCGACAACTATGGTTTAATCTCTATAACCGGAAAAATCAAGGTCAATAAGTGAAAGAGTAAAATAATGGTTCAATAAGAGTATGAAAAATGTTATGAATGAGAAAGCTGGCATTCAAGTGATAATTGTATGAGTTAATAAATGTGCTATGTGACAATGGATAGAATATATTTAAGTTTTTTAACTAAGGACGCGGGCAAATTCATCGAACTGATCTTAAGTTTGATCGTTCGGTGAGTGAATAACTTCTTAAATTACTTAAATTTGACTGATACCAATTGAACAAAACACATACTATTCCACGATTATTATACAAAATATAAATGAATATAATTCTACCTTCATATAATTCCAATTTCACTTCAACTTGCTGTATAAAACACCGTTTCAAAATTCCCAAGACTTCCCAACAAATAGCTTCGCTGCTAAAGGTGCTCGTGTTTGCTGACTGAGTAGTTCTATTTAAGGAAATTTGCGTATAAAGTGAATAGCCAGAAGAAAATGATCCACTACTGTTTTGACTCAAAATTATTCCATTTGATATCCGTAGACTAGTTATAAGCGTGACGTAACCATATACAGCAACTTGCCGCGTTTCAATAGATCTACAATAAGTACAAACAAAAATGGTAGGACGGAATATTACTTCGTATTTGTTCTCGGTTAAAAACAAGAGCAGTGAGCAGTCTTAATGTTCAGGTTCATATTGTCACTTTAAAATATTGAATATTATATCCAAAAATTAGTGAGTAATTATTATAATTGCACAGCAGCATATAAACATATTTACCTTGAATATAAACATTTTCGAAGTATCAATATTAACTGATCCCGTATTGTAGGGGATACTTTCGTCAGCGGCATCAATGCTTCAAGCAACTGATTTGCAACAGGTCCCGGAATCTGTATTAAACTCTCCATAAGTTCAACGATACAACTTTGATTCTCTAACATTAGTAACGGCGATGATTTACTGAGAAAATACAAGCATTCTGAAAGAAATACAGTTCATTTTAAAATGTTTAAAATAAATAAATAAAATGTACCTATATATTGGGTTGCGCTGCTCCTAGTTAAAATATGATTGCAAAATGTCTTTAGGACCACAGAAGCGACATTCTTCTTCTTTTTGATAACTTTCAGCAAAATCATCGTTCCCAAAGTCCATTGTTTTTCTGCTATCACATCTCTTCCCAAAGCTGATCCTACGTTCAAAAGAGCAAATCCAAAATTCACGAAGGCCTCAAGAAGAAATTCCCTGTTCCTGTAAAATAAAATTGAACACTAACAAATATTTTGGGTAGTAAACAATAATTTTGATGCTTAATCAATACCGGAGTCGAAAATACTCGTAAGTCGAGTTTTGAAAGCAGATTTTGCCATCGGACTAAACATTTGCATATAAAATGGTCTCTCTAGCTATATTTTTAATCTCGAACTTTTCTTTACTTGCCAAAAAATAGTCTTGTTTTGGTTAGTTTGGGTTTTGAATGCCCGTAATTCGAACTAATATCAGGTGTCGATGCCTCTAGAATGAGCTTTATTGCTACAGAATGCGATAAGTTGTTTGGTATAATATGTATAAGTTTTTGGGCTATCCTATACAACTAACTTGCCGCGTCTGCGCTATTTCCGTATCGCCGACCGAGAACATTCCAGAGCTCTGTTACTTTTCCGATGCGTGCACCCATGGTCGAGAATAATGGAGAAGCCGGCTTCGTCCGGAATATTCCCGATATATTTTAGACTGGATATTTACTAAGCACTTACCCCAAGTTCATTATTTGCGTAAAAACATCTTCCGGTCTTATGGAAGTAGTTATTATGTCACGGTACCAATACGACGATGCCTTTTTTTGCTGTTCATTGTAGCATCTAACGATGGAATGTCGGATAATGTCAAATACGGTTTCCTCATACTGACCGACCGTAGATATCGTAAATAAAGCCAAAAGTTGGAAGGGATGAAGAATAAAGTCTGGAGATTTTACTGCATTTTTCAATGAGTTTAAGTAATCTTTAATACAATTATGGCCAATCGAAGCTGCATTTTGAATATGGAATAGCACCATGCTTTCAGCGTCTAAAGCGTCATGATCATCGGCACTTTCTAAAATAAAAACAAAACTATTTGTTCACTGAAGAAAAAAAAGGTTTCTGTATTTAAAAACAACTTTAATATCACTTACTCTTGGAATATTGCAATGTAACGCATCGAACAAATAATAATTAAAAACTAAATTACTAAATTAAATAATTACTAAATATAACACCAGCAAGCCAAGCTAAGAATTGCCTTAAATGAAAACATGGTCTAACATATTCAACTGCTATTGTCATACTTGTCGTTGTCATCTATTATTCAGCTGTTCAGCTTCGAACGCAGAATTCCATGAGTTAGACAAAGACATATATCTTTTGTTATAGCAACAGCGTCGACATGACTTTGGCACCATCTACAATCACCTTTGGTGATGCTAGATAAAGAGAGAGCTATACGGAAATGCAATAAGTAAATGAAGAGGATAAATTTTCTCTTTTACTTAACTGTCTCATCGTGGTTTGTCTCTGGTATGTCGTCGTAGGAATGTCGGTTTTTTACTTATGATAGTGGGGCCAATGCCGTGTTTTCATGGCTTTTCAAATCGAAGGTACATTAAAAAACACGGCTTTTTGTTTGAAAACATCAAATACATATCTGGTTGTTTTATGCAGGAAAAGGCTAACATCTCAAGCAAAATAAATCCTAATTAGCATTTTAATTTTCTCACGCTAATAAATTTAATTAAAACAAAGCAGAAGAATTTCTCGATTATAAATAATAATGGGTGTTTATTAGTAAGAACAGAAATTGTAAAAATCACGGTTTTAAAAATGGTAAAAAACGCCATTTACAATAAAAATTAAATGCTTGTTACTGTTTGAACAAAAGCAGAAGATGAGTTTCGCCTATCAGATTATAGTTAACAAAGGCTTAGCTATTTAATCGGGTCGGTCAAGTTTGCCCCCCGTATTAAACAAATTTCAAAAATAAATGAAGCATAATTTTGCACACATTTTGCACACCGCAAATAAAATTTTGCACACTCACACAAGGAAAACTAGAGCTGTTTTTTATACGGGGGGCAAACTTGACCGTTCCCGCCCGTCTGTTACAATATTGAAAAAATTTGATTCCACTCGATTCGGCAAATTTTGCACAATTTTGCACACCTATTTTCAAATTTTGCACACTTTTCTGGGGAAAATTATGAGGCGTTAAAGATTTGCATTTTCCCCCCCGTTTGTCAAAAAGTTTAAAAATTTTGATGCTGGTAGGTTCAACTAATTTTGCACAATTTTGCACACCAATTTTCAAATTTTGCACACTTTTCTGGGGAAAGTTATGAAGTGTTAAAAATTTGCAATTTCCCCCCCGTTTGTCAAAATGTTTAAATCTTTTAATACTACTAGATTCAACTAATTTTGCACAATTTTGCACACCTATTTATAAATATTGCACACTTTTCTAGGGAAAGTTATGAGGTGTTAAAGATTTGCATTTTCTCCCTCGTTTGTCAAAAAGATTAAAAATTTTGATGCTGCTAGATTCAACTATTTCTGCACAATTTTGCACACCTATTTTCATTTTTTGCACACCTATTTTCAATTTTTGCACAATTTTGTAGGGAAGAATATGAGGTGTTAAAGATTTGCAACCCCCCCCCCCCCTCCCCTTGTCAAAAAGTTAAAAAATTTTGATTCTGCTAGGTTCAACTAATTTTGCACATCAATTTTCAAATTTTGCACACTTTCCTGGAGAAAGTTATGATGTATTAAATATTTGCATTTTCCCCCCCGTTTGTCAAAAAGTTGAAATCTTTTAATGCTGCTAATTTTGCACAATTTTGCACACCTATTTTCAAATTTTGCACATCTATTTTCAAATTTTGCACACTTTTCTGGGAAAACTTGTGAGGTGTTTAAAATTTGTCAATTTTGTGATAAATCTTCAACGCCTCATAACTTTCCCCAGAAAAGTGTGCAAAAATTGAAAATAAGTGTGCAAAATTGTGCAAAATTAGTTGAACCTAGCAGCATCAAAATTTTTAAACTTTTTGACAAACGGGGGGG
>MU184865.1:23889-35959 GCA_016904865.1 Pissodes strobi | reverse complement strand
GTTTTAATCATCTTTTGATGATGCTAACATGGTTAGCGAAACGCGCGTCGAGTGCAAACATTATGTTTCGGTATTGTGGATAAAACTCTGTTTTAGTGCATGTTGCCGAAGGTTCCAAACCCCAACGTAGTACGGATTTTGTGCAATCGTCGAACCTCTCTCCTCAAACACCAATATAGTCTTTTATTATCAGAATGTTCGGGGTGTGAGAACTAAGACCGACGAGCTTTTGAGATCCAGTCACGCTTGCAGCTATGCTATCACCTGATTGCTTCACCGAAACCTGGCTGAACGATATATTCTTCAATTCTGAATTGTTCAGTAATCAATATACTGTCTATCGAAGAGACAGAACTATTCAGAGCTTGACTGGCTGAGAGGTGGCGGTGTTCTTATAGCCACGTCAATCAAGATTGATGCTTCCGTTTTATCTACCCCGATTTCTAACACATACCAGGATGTATGGATTCTGATGAGCATTGCTGGGTGCAAGCTTGTTGTGTGTTGTGTCTATATACCTCCAAATTCGACCGCTGAGTGCTATCGGTCCTTCTGTAACACATGCGAATCTCTACGAAATAAGTATTCAAATCACAACTTTTTTTAATATACGGCGACTTTAACCTTCCTCTGATCAGGGGTTAAACTCTGGAGGATGACTCATTGATCCCAATGGAATTTCACTCACAGTCTGCCGAGATTCTCATCGACACAATGTATTTTCTTGTGTTGCAGCAGATGAATTCGATTCAGAACTGTCTTGGTAGAACACTTGTCACTATTTCGGCTTGCTGTCTTCCACTGCTGCCAATGGATAATTATCATCCCGCCACGGAAGCACATTTTCGCCTCCCACCCGTCAAGATTTTGAGAAGGAGCTGCAGAGTTGCGGTGTATCAATTTCGTAGAACCAGTTACTCCGAACTGAATCAGTTTTACGAGGGGATTGACTGATTCTTCATATCAACTATTGTCGATATTGACGCAATGATTTGTCGCTTCTATGAGGTGATCTTCGAGGGCATTGATCGCATTGTGCCAAGGAAGTGTGTTGCGACTGAGAAGTATCCTAAATGGTCTGATGGTGGGCTTCGTAAATGCATTTCTCAGAAGAACAGACTTTTATAAAAGATATAGGAATTCTGGTCTTGGTAGCGACTATGATGCTTTCTCTGCTATTCGTGGTGAGGTTAAGATTCGAACTGATATGTGCTACCTCCTATATCTTACCAACACAGAACACCTAATCCCTGAACACATCAAGCACTTCTGGACATTTATCAACGGTCTCAAAAGGGAATCTAATCTTTCAGCCCGGATGTCTTACAACAGCCTTGAGGGCTCTCAAGAGATAGCTGAGGTATCTGCCTCACACTTTCAGTCGTCATATTCCGACTACAATGAAGTTGACTTAACGCACATCAAGTCCGTTGAGTTTGCTACCACTTTGTCCTCGCACAGCTTTGTTGTCGGAGAGGTCAATGAGAGGTTGAAACAGCTCGATGCTTACAGAGGGTGGGTCCGGATGGGGTCCCCACAATTTTATTGAAAAATTGCCCATCATCTCTGGCTTCGCCATTGCGAGGTATCTTTCAGAGGTCAATTGATTGTGACTGTTTTCCTGCAATGTGGAAGTTCTCAAATCTTCAACCTGTTTTCAAATCTCGAGACAGAAGCGGCATTGCCAACTACCGCGGAATATCAATTATCTCTGCTATCCCTAAGCTGATGGAATCCATGCTGACTGACAAGATTTTTCCAACGTATAAGAACTATATCGTTTCTGAGCAGCACGGTTTTTACAAAGGGTGCTCAACTACCACTAACCTAGCCGTATATCAAAATTTTTTAGTTTCCTCAATCGAGGCAGGATATCAGGTTTTCCATTTACACCGATCTATCTAAGGCATTTGACAGCGTTTGCCATCCAATTCTGATTAGGAAACTCTCACAGATTGGAGTCACGGGTAGCTACTTAGCATGGATCGGTTCCTACCTCTCTGAGTCTCGTCAACGTGTGGTGGTTTGTGGACGCGTGAAGGAACGCGAGATTTGCGTAACATCGGTAGTCCCTCAGGGTTCACACATTGGACCGGTGCGTGCTCTTCTTGATATTCGTTAACGATATCATATCCTGTTTTGGGTCGTCCCGCGTTCTCTTATATGCGGACGACTTGAAGTTCTACAACACCGTCGATCCCTGTCATGCGAATGGCTTACAGTCTGATCTCGACGAATTTGCATCCTGGTGCTCTTCTAACTTTTTGAAAATCAACGTTTCTAAGTGCAAGTCTATTAGCTTTTCCAGATGTACAAATCCAGTTGTAAGCACTTACAGCAGCAACAATTAATTTATTGAAACCGTGGAATCTGTCAATGATCTGGGTGTGACATTTGATTGTAAGTTATCCTTTAATCAGCGTATGGATGGTATTGGTCTCAAGGGTTTCAAATTGCTTGGATTTATGAAGCGTAGCACTAAATTTGTTAACGACACTAAAGCACTAATGTGTCTATATAACTGTCTGGTCCGTAGCATCCTCGAATATTGCTTAGTTATTTGAACTCCTCAGTCCTCTTTATGTCGTCCATAGGAGCAGACTTGAGCAAGTGCAAAATAGATTTGTAAACATCGTTTCCCCTCCTCTGGACACACATATGAGACCAAGCTAATGGTGTGTGGTATGAAGAGTCTCGAACGTAGAAGGAATAATGCACTGCTTCTCGTCACATTTAAACTTCTGAACAACATGGTTGACTGCCACCAATTGTTGGAGCTGGTTCTTTTGCTTGTCCCAGTCAGACGTACAAGGCAGTGACATCTATTTTTCGAACCTTCACATAGAACCAACTATGGCCACACGCCTTCGTTGACAGAATGATGTGCAACAGTCGGTCATTTCGAAAACATCGTAAGTCACAAAATGCAAATTTTTCAGGAAACATGAAAAATAACATATTTAAATAATTCAGTATTTTGAGGCAATACTATATTTCTATACGTATTGTGGGTTATAAATGCGTATTTTTGGAAGACAAAGAGGGGCTAAAGGTCACTTACTTTTTTTGCTATTGAGTTTTTAATTTATGGGATTTATGTTGTTTTCGAAATGAACCATGATTTTCACTGTTTCTAATAAAACTATCATTATTTTCAGCATTTGGAAAGTACAAAAAATAATCAAAATAAATAAAAACTTAGATCTAGTATGACACTGGTACTTACTTTTTTTGCTATTGAGTTTTTGTTTTATGGGACTTATGTTGTTTTCGAAATGAACCACCACAACCCGTTCACTTCGAAAACCACACAAGTAGAAGACATACCTATGTTGTTTTCGAACTGACCGTCAAATATATCGGCCTTGCATTTATGCTGTTAAATAGTAAAGTGTGTTATTTTCGCGCAAAATGATAGGTTTCTATTTAAAAATTATCATTGCGGCGAAATCTTACTTTAGCCCAAATATGGACTTCCGTTCTTTTCGAAATGACCGATTCCTACAATAGACTTTATACGGATTGTGATATTTTTAATATTTCTTTACCGAAGTTGAAGCGACGTATTAAATATGATTCAGTTTACGGTTACATTCTGTATTTTGTTCGTTTTTTATTTTGTGACTACTTAGCGTGTGGGTTACAAAGTTTCTTGATAAGTATCGTCAGTATTACTTTTTTAATCGAGTATCTTATAAGATAAAAAGTAGCAATTTATTGGAGCTTACACAATGTTCACTGGTCATCAGTTATGTATAATAAATTAACCTACCTATTATATCAAAGTCTGGTGTACTGTCTGAACTATGATTTCTCGTAAAGTGAGCATTACTATATATACGTAGACCAAAGAAATGCTGCAGCCTCAAAAATACAGCACGACTATTTTGATGCCGGCATACCCTAAGAAGTTGATATACGAATGGTGGCACCTCTTGTGGCGTCAATTTTTCTATATAGCATGCCAGTTTGTTCACTACTTTTAGGTGTTCATCTTTGGTAAGCGGCATATCACTGTAATATAAATGAAAAGTGAAATCGATAAGTCGACTAAGTGAACTACTAAAATGCATAAGCTACTAAATGTATATCACTCTGTCATAAGTTTGAACTTGAAAATATTATGTAAACATTAAAGACAAATTATAAACAACGCGAGCAGTCAACGGGAGCGATTATGAACCTTAAACGTGCAACGCTCAGCACATTTTATCATATAAAAACGCTAGATCATCAGTTCGGGAGGCTTTGTGTCTCACCTAAAACCAGCTCCTGGGCGGTCCACAAGGGTGCTTTAAGGTTCTAATCTATCATTTTCTCCTCACCCTAACCTGAGCTTGGCTTGATCGCATGGTCGCGAAGTCCGGGGGTTACCTATCCGCAATAGTAAAAGTCGAATCTATGATAAATTTGTCAAAGTTCTGAGAAAGACAATTTTCAAGTGCAGTGTAAACCTTAAGTGAAAAGCTAACTATAAATGAAACACAACACAAACTCTCAAGACATATTATATTCATAAAACTGTGACCAAAAACCTATACTGAGACTAAAGGGAAATATGACGAAAAAGTTAAGCAAACACACGGTTCGACTACTGAAGTTTTAGCCACTTGGAACGAAATCATTTGTGGGTTTCGAGCTAAACAATGGACAAACTGCATAGAACATACGGAAATAATTATAGGGGCACATTAAAGATTATGAACATTGGGCCATTAGTAATAAATACTTCTGAAGATTAAAATTCCCGAGAAAGCTTTAAATATGACGAAATTGCTAGTGACGATAAAATTTGCGGTTTCTAAAATTGTTTTGTGATTTTTACCCATTTTATGAATGTTTATTATTATTTTTTTACACTGAGAAATATTTGACCCACAAATTTTTGCACGAATATAATAAAACAGGAATGAATGCGAATTATCCCATACACCGACTTACATTTAATTCAGTAATATTACGATTTATATCGGACAAAATTCTGAAAGTTTTGAAAATTGGTAGGAATGGTATGGATGACATAAGAAATACTAAACTGAAAAGTTCCCATCCCTAAATAGTGTGCTTCATCCCCTAGGACGTCCTTTTTACCCCCGTTTTCAAGTTTTCTAAATTATCCCGAGAAGGGTGCACTTTTTGATAAAAAAAAACCTATATAAAAAATATTCCTCATAAAATTTTCTACAAAAAATTTTCCTATACATTTTTCCCTAAAATTAATAATAATGTGAGAAATAAGGCGTATACATAAGGGTTACTTCCAGTTACACAGTAAATGCAATCTAATATTTAATATAATATAAAGTCTGGCAGCAGCCCTTGATACTGTCACGACTAACAACCATCCGAACGTTTTTGTGCTACCCTATAGAACTAGCCGCCGCCGCCGTGCTGCTCGCTTCTCTGTCTGTATGAATCATCGCCCGGCCGGCCGCGAAGTTTCGGGATCGCTGGAATTATCTCGATGGCCTCGTCGAGATCATATAGAGTGGCCTTGGAATACTTCCCGAATATTCGTGATAGATTGGAGATTATATATAAGCAGACCTAAGGCGAATGTTAGTTAGTTCAGTTCAATTAATCATTGAGTGTTGAATAGATATTTGTTGTAAAGTTATAAGAGTAGTTTAAAGTGTTAAATTGTATACAGTGGTAGTGAATAAAGAGAGTATTAGTTGAAAATAGCAAAGTTGTAATTCTGTTAAGAACCCACGGGAAAAACGTAACATTTGGTGTCAGAAGTTGGATTGTGAAAGGACCGGACTTGTGAAGTGTTTTTCGAGGAAAGAAAAGGGTACAAATAAGTCAACGATACCGTTTGATTGGTGGATTCTGTGAAAATTTTATAAAATTCTATGGTCAATACGAGGCAACAAGCGGCAGAAATGGAACAAATAAATAAAATGTTGGCCGATTTTATGGATAATTTAAATGCTGAGAGGCGAGCGGATCGGGAAGAGGATGAACGTAAAAAGCAAATAGCACAGGACCGGCTTCAGAAGATTTTACAAGATCAAGAAGACAAGAGGCAAGCAGAACAGGGCCAACTTCAGAAAATTTTACAAGACCTGGAAGATGGAAGATAAAAGGCAAGCAGAACAGGACCTGATAAAGACAATTTTACAAGATCAAGAAGATAAAAGGCAAATAGAACAGGACCGGCTTCAGAAATGGATGTTGGATGTAGTGGTAGGCGAGCAAGGAAAATTACAGAAAATATTGGACGAAAAATTTGAAAAAGAAGTAGGTGATATACAAAAAGAAGTCGGACATGTACAAAAAGAAGTTGGAAATGTACAAAAAGAAGGAGGAAACGTACAGCAAGAAATGAGGAATCTACAAGCAGAATTTATCAGACTAAAAAATCAAGGACCCACCGGACGCCACAGGACGTAATATCAAACCTCCAACGTATGACGGTCAGACATCCTGGACAATGTACAGAAGGCAATTTGAAGCCGCTGCTGTTGCTAACGGTTGGCCCTGGAACTACTGCAGACCATTCCCATCAGCCAACAAGGGAAATATGACATACTTGCAGGTGCCCTGGAGATACGATTTGGAGACCAACATAGAAGATAACTGTATCAGGCACAAGTTAAGTCCCGACATCAGAAGCCTGGTGAAAACCTGCAAGAATTTGAGGCAGACATTAGACGTCTCATTCAATTGGCCTACCCGGGAGCGACAGAGGAATTTCAAGAGGAACTTGCTGCCCAATATTTCGTGGATGGTATTAGAGATCCAGAAACTCAGAAAATGCTACGCCTAGCCAAATTTGATAACAGCAGCGAAGCTTTGGGTCGAGCCCTAGAAATCGAGGCGGCCTGTAACATCTCCAAGCCAAAAATCAGGGCCGTATCCATCCAGGAAGAAAAGGCGACAAACAGCTGTGAATTAAATGAGATGGGTGAAATTTTGAAGAAATTAACGGAAGTTCTTCAGGCCACGGCGAGATTCCGGGAGCCAATGGAAGATAGGCCACGTAACCGAAATACATCAAATCAGTGCTATAGATGTGGCAGGACTGGACATCTCAAAAGAGACTGCCGAGTACAACTACGGTCTAGATCTCCATCCAGAGACGCTAGGGCCCCCAAGTCAAATCAGGAAAACTTCAATTAGTCAACATTGCGGGGCGGGTGTTGGCTAAAGAAGATAAAGCCCCCAGGATCGTCTCCATAAAAAGCCTAGGAAAAGCCGCCGACAGTCTAACAATTACAGGAAAGATCAACGGAAGAGCCATAACAATTACTGTTGACACTGGTGCGGCGGTATCTTTGATAAGGTCCAACAGAGTGAATAGAGTAGAAGTTCTACCCATATCAAAGAATGTAATTTTCCGTACAGTTACCGGTGAGACAGCTGAAGTACTTGGGGAAATGGATATCGAACTTCAACTGGGACGAATTAAACTACACCACACAGTGTTAGTCGCTGACATCGAGGACGAATTTATTTTGGGGATGGATCTCATCGGTCAACATGGATTCTCTTTTGACAACAAGCTTAATCTTCTGAAGTTTGGCACCGAAGAGTTCATCCTTAACAAAACAGACGATGGCACACCGACTAAAGTAGTGGCGGCATGTACTGTCAGAATAAGCGGAAATACCGAGCAGATAATTTTTGGGAAATTGGAGAAGGATTTTGGAGGCTGCATCGGACTTACCCAACACCACGATTTGCCTTGCAAACACCTCGTAGGCAAAGCACTAGTCAAAACCGACGGCGAAATACCGATAAGGATAGCAAATATTTCATCCATTTCCATCAAAATCAATAAAGGAGATGTAATAGCCACTTGCGAGCCGGTGCAATGGGTAACCAGTTGCGAAACGCAGTCAGAAGTAACACCCTCAACATCACCTAAGGAAGCCCTAGAACATTTCCATAAGTCGTGGCAACATCTGTCTTCCGAAGAAGTGAAGAGAGCTACACAATTTATCAAAGAGCAGAGCACAGCCTTTGAAAGGAAAAATGGCAATACTGGAAGAACGAACATCATAAAACATAAAATCGACACTGGAAGTGCTCACCCCATACGACAGCATCCTCGGAGGCTACTAGTGACGAAG
Organism: Pissodes strobi; assembly: GCA_016904865.1. Lineage (NCBI taxonomy): Eukaryota > Metazoa > Arthropoda > Insecta > Coleoptera > Curculionidae > Pissodes > Pissodes strobi. Next base: position 27,881 of record MU184865.1, on the reverse strand, counting down.
CAGCAAGAGGTTACCACATTAGTCAACAAGATGCTTGACGATGGAATTATTGAGGAATCATCGAGCCCATGGTCGTCTCCTGTTGTCTTAGTCACTAAAAAAGATGGGACTACCAGATTCTGCGTGGACTATAGAAAGCTCAATGACGTCACCAAGAAAGACAGCTATCCACTTCCCAGGATTGATGACACGTTGACGACACTAGCAGGTTCTCATTGGTTCTCAACACTGAATTTAAAGAGCGGCTACTGGCAAGTAGGCATCGACGAACAAGATAAGGAAAAGACTGCCTTTTCTACCGGAAGTGGTTTATATCAGTTTAAAGTTATGCCCTTCGGATTATGCAATGCCCCCGCTACTTTTGAGCGTCTTATGGAGGTTGTTCTACGAGGCCTCACTTGGAAGACATGCCTGGTCTATCTTGATGATATAATGGTAATGGGAAAAACTTTCGAAGAGCACCTACAAAACTTGCATGAAGTTTTTACTAGAATCAAGAATGCTCAGCTCTTACTGAATCCAAAGAAAAGTTGAATTTCTCGGGCATGTTGTGTCATCAGAAGGAATCCAAACCGCCCAACGGAAGATTACAGCAATCAAGGACTGGCCTCGTCCTCGCGACAAACATGAACTGCGGAGCTTCCTTGGACTATGTACTTACTATAGAAGATTTGTTGAAGGATTTGCAAATATAGCGGCACCTCTACATAAGCTCACTGAAGAACGAGCTAATTATAACTGGGATCATAACTGCGATTCTGCGTTCAGGAAATTAAAAGCGGCTCTATGTTCTAGTCCAATATTGGGATATCCGGAACAAAAGGGTAAATTTGTATTGGACACAGATGCAAGTAACACCGGCATCGGAGCAGTTTTATCGCAAGTACAAGCAGGGGAAGAGCGAGTTATCGAATACTACAGTCGAACACTTTCGAAACCTGAACGTAACTACTGTGTAACCCGAAAAGAGCTTTTGGCAATAGTACGGTCTGTTGAGCATTTCCATCAATATCTATATGGGCAAGAATTTCTGATAAGGACTGATCATGCAGCACTTAAATGGCTTTTGGATATGAAACAACCTGAAGGACAGGTAGCCAGGTGGCTTGAAAAGTTACAACAATATAATTTTAAGGTTAAGCACAGAGCAGGGAGATTGCATAATAATGCAGATGCTTTATCCAGAAGACCATGCGCGGATAATTGTAAGCATTGCCAAAGAGTAGATCAACGAGAAGGAATTACTCCGATTAGGCAAACGAAATTTGAGGTTGATCAGCAGTGGACCACAGAGCAACTTAAAAAGGATCAGCTTGAAGATAGTGAAATAGCACTATTGCTAACAGCTAAAGAAGAGCATCAACCAAGACCAAGCTGGAGCGAGATATCAACTAAAGGACTTGCTTTCAAAACTCTGTGGTCTCAGTGGGACTCTCTGGTGGTGGAAAATGGACTTCTTAAACGAGCCTGGGAAAGCGCCGATGGAAAAGTAGTGAAGACACAGTTAGTGGTACCAAGGAGGAAGATATCGGAAGTTCTGGAAGAAGTTCATAATGGAAAGTCTGGTGCTCATCTCGGACCGAACAAAACGATTGACAAGATTCGCGACAGATTTTACTGGGTCAACTACTGCCAAGATGTGAAATCGTGGTGTCGGCAGTGCTCAACCTGTGCCGCAAGCCAAGGACCCAAAACAAGATCTAGGGGCAAAATGAAACAGTATAATGTGGGCCTACCGTTTGAACGTATCGCCATTGACGTAGCTGGCCCTTTTCCAGAAACAAATAATGGTAACAAGTACATTTTAGTGGCAATTGACTACTTCAGTAAATGGCCTGAAGTCTTTGCAATCCCCAATCAAGAAGCTGTTACCATAGCAGAGGTCCTTGTGAATAACCTATTCAGCAGATTTGGTGTTCCGTTAGAGCTGCACTCAGATCAAGGACGCAACTTCGAATCCAAGGTTTTCCAGAAAGTCTGTGACTTACTCAACATCCATAAAACACGGACTACCGCCTTACATCCACAATCAGACGGCATGGTTGAAAGGTTTAACAAGACCATTGAAGAACATTTGTCAAAGGTCGTAAATGAACATCAGAAGGATTGGGACCAACACATACCACTATTTTTAATGGCCTATCGATCAGCAGTCCATGACACGACAGGACTACCACCAGCCATGGTTTTATTTGGAAGAGAACTCCGCTTACCCTGCGACCTATTATTCGGAACGCCAGACAACCAGGATATGGAAATTCAAGACTACGCGGACTCCCTTAAGGAAAAGTTACTGTTGGGGAAACACCCCAACACGTGTAGAAACTATCGTTTTTCACCGTCTAGTTGGTGATAACACCCTGTATGTATGTAGAATGAATGAGCCGTAATTAAACACAAAATAGATTTATTTCACCCCGGGTACAACCCAATTTGTACATTTAAATCAGCAAATGTCAAGTTCTTTAATGCCCCTTAGTCCAACCCTAGACGGGCGATCCCTTAATTCGAACCTGTACAGCAGTGCTGTCAATATAAGAGATTACAATAGAGCCAACTTTCACTAGTAATGGAAAACGTTTGTAATCATTTTAAAGTCAATGTACTTTTGTCTCCGTCAGAATCAGTCTGTCAAATAAAGAAAGAAAACCACTTCTACCCTTGTAATTTCAAATGAATTCGGCAAAGCGCCAAATCCCCACTCTTTATTTGATCGTGGCGCCAGTAGCCGCTGAAGGAAAGAAATTCAAGTTAGTGCATTGCAAACACTCCACGTTGCTGGGTCGGTCGTGCTGCCGAGCTCTAGCAAGTGCCTCTTCGCGCCAAAAGGTCAAGTTCCTTTTTGGGCCAATTTCTCTTGTATGCACGAATATTAGAAAATATTTCGTGCACCTCAGTTATCTTTGTCCAAGGTTTGGACAAAGACCTCCTTTGTGCTTCTTGAAAGCAATTCTTCGAAGTTAGAAACGATAGCATCCCCGTTCCCGTTGGAACATAAAATGGCGGAAGGCAGACTGACATTCCTGGTCGAATTCCTGTAAAGCAAGGCAGGTAAAGCAGTCGAAGGGACAAGGTATGCTGTGTGAAAGTTACTAAGTTGAAGACGAAGTCTTAAAATAATAAAGATAAAAACTAATTTCTAAATCAAACAATCAAGACGCTTCAGTAGACATTTTTAAATTTAAGAAACCTTTTGTAATTTTAGTTTTATACTGGAACGAATGATGAGTGATTGAAAGTTTTAGTCTAAGAATTGTATATATATATATATATTTTCTATTTAACAAAGAAAACATTGTTTGTTTATCTCCATTATATTTAAATGCAATTTACACCTGCATTATTAAATTATATCAATACCGAATACATGTTTCAGTTTCTCTCACCACCCTATGTTATACTGTCCATTAAAAGTGGTTAATTAAAATACCACACCCGTCTTTATGGTTTTAAGCAATAAGCAATAATAAAAATACTTGTTTATCCCGACCAGTTACTATACATCCATGAATTAGCCAGAGAAAACACGGAGAAAGCCAGTGACCGAATGAAGACACGATATGATCTCAAAGCTAATTCTATGGGATTTCAGATGAACGATAAAGTCTGGTTATATAATCCGCAAAGGAAGAAAGGAAGATCTCCCAAGATAACGCCAGTATGGGAAGGACCCTATACAGTCATCAAAAGAATTAATGACGTTGTGTATAGAATTCAGCGTAATCCCAGAAGCAAACTGAAAGTTGTTCACCTCGACAGACTGAAAGCATACCACGGACATGCAGTATCTGATCGGGACGATCAGGTTTAAGAGGGAGGCAATGTCACGACTAACAACCATCCGAACGTTTTTGTGCTACCCTATAGAACTAGCCGCCCCGCCGTGCCCCTCGCTTCTCTGTCTGTATGAATCATCGACCGGCCCGCCGCGAAGTTTCGGGATAGCTGGAATTATCTCGATGGCCTCGTCGAGATCATATAGAGTGGCCTCG
>MU184865.1:0-18889 GCA_016904865.1 Pissodes strobi | reverse complement strand
TAAAGTGTCTGGGAGAAGATCTTTCCAGCTGAAACTAAATTAAAAGATGTGATTGCCCTCAAGAATTTGTCAAATTTGGTGAATGATAATTTTTAAGGACCAACTTATTGCAAAGAAATAACCATAGATCCAAATAACACTCTATACTTGTCCGACTTGTACATAAACCTATTTATTGTCAGGACTAATGCAGATATTTTGACATGACCTTGGACATGACATCAATATTTGTACGACAAATTGTTACCTTTTTCTCCAGCTAGACTAGAATAAGCCCAGTTCGCCTGTGGCCTCAGGATGAAAATTGCACAAGGGCTAATTTGGTGACACTATTGAAGCTGAAAAAAAAAACTAAAAAAACTGAAAATAGACCCTAATTGTCAAGAATGAGAAATCTAAAAATGAAAATAGTTAGCAAATGCAATTTAAACAGTAAAAAACTCATGCCCTTTGTCAAGCAGCAGCAGCCTTATTCAAAAGGTCCAGATTTGAGGTCGAGAAAAGGGTAACAATTTGTCTGACAAAACTGACAACAATATAGAACATATCTATGGCATCAATAGTTACGGAAAAAAAACAAGACTAAAGAAATATTTCTAACCACTGCTTATGGATTAATTTACTTACCTAATTGTTGAACTTGCTTTGTTTGATTGAATACTATGAAGACAAAAATTGCAAATATCAACAAGATGTTCTGTCTTAAATTTGATCAGATCCATGCATAGCCTCTGAACCAAATTGGAGGACAAATGGGAAGAAAAAGCTTCTCTTTCTTCCAATTCCTTCAAAACAGTCAAAATGATTTTGATTCGTTTTTGATGGCATTTTTGTGAATCTTGAAATGCCTTCAGCAAAAAGTCCCAAATTCGCAAAAACACTGAGCTGCTTATTATTTTTTTTACAAGATTTTCAAGCTGCAACACAAGGAAGGAAGTGGTAATACAAACACGGCATGCTTTTAATGAATTTGACCATTATTAATAACAATACCTCTTCGTCGCCACATCTAAAAATCAATTCTTGCAATTTGGATATTTCTTTTTGAGATCCAAACTTTAGAATGCTTTCTTCTAGATTTAGATTATCCATTTTATCTAACTGAGAACTGAATCATTCAATTACGTGTGGAAACCATAACAAAACACAAAACAAGCATTTACACAAACATAAACCGCCAAAATAAGTAAATAATTGAATAATTCAAAATTCAAATATACCAAAACAAATAATTTTATCTTCTTTTTTATTCTATCGTAATGGCTCTGCTCCGAGTGGGCAAGTCGCCAGCACATCCTGGGATGATTGTAATTTTGTCTGGCAGGCAACCATATCACAACCATTGTTTATATCGCATAAAAACAATGTCACAACCATTTACTTTGATATTATCATTTTTATTATAAAATTAGATTATCGATTATTTAATTATTTTCATGAAGGTTTAAAAAACACAGTTATTAAGACTTCACAACAATGGATATTGAAACTTTTCTCGTTCCGGCGCGGCGCAGTGAGTAACATTCAGGAATAGCACTGCGTCGAAGTCGGATAGGATAAAAAAATAATAAAAATGAGCGAGTCTGCTAGTACTCGAGCGAGACACTAACGTGTAAATATATCCTATATCGACATACACAAATATTTGAGCAGCCCTCATAAAATCATTGCGCATAGTTATAATGTCATAACCATTTACACATTTCCGTCCCCATCGGCATGCACATTTCCGTCCCATTTACCCTCATACCATCGCGTAAGATGTTTACACATCAATAATATTTGAAGATATTGTATTATGTTGTAGTTTAATCTGATTATATTACAAGAAATTGATTATAAATTTTAGATTGCCTCGTCTTAAATGTATTATTGGCTTCTGTTCCTTTCAAGGACAATTTGCCAGCACATTCGGGGTGTGTTTGGGGTGGGTCTGACTCTAAGTCATATCCCAAACACTGACTTTTCACTAAAAAATGCTGTGAGCTTGTCGTTTTTACACTTTGGTTTTTCTTCTCTTCTCGGCACTTCGGTGAGCTAGAATATTAATCTAACATCACAACAAAGGATTAATAACTCTTCTCGATCAGTTTTTGACAGAATGGTTGAAATGTATATGTTTTTTTTTTGTTGAACAGTGGCCAGTTTTCATACGAGTGTCTCGCAACAGTAATTGTTTTGGCTGCCGTCAAGGTCAAATGTTACGAATGCGGATACAGACGTCAAATTCATTCCAAGAAAGGGGATTCTTTGTGAATATATTCACGGAAACACATGCAAGCTGCTGTATATATATATATATTACAATAAGTAATAATATTTCACTTTTCGCACGGGGGCTCGAGAAAAGGAAACTAACCAGGTGCTAACTCAAACGTGACCCAAGACATACCCAAAATCAAGAAAAAAACTGTTTGCTAACCAAAATGGTACCCAAAATCAAGAAAAAAACTGTTTAGAAACTTAACCGTAAAAAAATATAAAAAAAGCAACGGGGTTTGAACTCGGGCCGCCGCCGATAGTCCGATAGTCGCTGAATTGAGCCCTAAACCTCTAGACCACGACGGCTTATGCTGTCTGGGGCACCTACTTATTTTTCGATGCGAAAGCTGAGGACATGCGTAATGGCCGAATGTATTGGAACTATCCATGTCTGTACGGTCTAGCGAAATCCATTTAACGCCGCGGTGGTATAGTAGTTAGACATTCTGTTTGTCGTTTGTAGGCCGCGGGTTCGATTCCCACCGGTCGCAACGAATGTTTTGTTTACTTTTTTTTTAGGTAATGTTGTTTTTTATTAATTTATTTTTTTTCCTAATTTTGGGCAAGCCTTGGGTTAGTTCTTGCTGGTTGCGGCACCGTCGCGAGCGAAGCGAGCGGAGGGACATGCAAAGCCATAATAATGCCTATTCTCTATTTCGCCATTACGCATGTCCGCAGCTTTCACATCGAAAAGTTAGTGGGTTCCCTATACTCTTGTGTGATGAGTCTTCGATTAAAGCCTAGTTCTGAGAGCTTCGACTGTCGCCAGCTACACTTTCTCTGGCCAATAGGAGACAAGAGACGCAGAACCCCTAACCTCCTCCACATTGTCGCCAGTTCGCTGTCGGTGTAGTTGGTTTGGACTATAGCGGCTAGCGCCACGGATTCCATTTGGCTCTGACATTGTACACATGCGCCTATCAATTGTTTTTGTCATTGACATGTATCAGACTCTACGTTCTAGCAAAATTTCTATAACGCCTCGGTGGTGTAGGGGGCAGAGTGCTTGCCTGTCATTCCTGCGCTGCGGGTTCGATTCCCGTCGATCGCGACAGATGTTTTGTTTTATTTTTATTAATGTTCCTTTTTTTTTAATTTTGGGTTAGTTTGGGTGAGCATTGGGTTAGTTTTGGTTAGCACTTGGTTAGTTTTTAACTAAAACAGAGTTTTATCCACAATACCGAAACATCAGGAGATGATTTAAATCATCTCCTGATGATGCTAACATGGTTAGCGAAACGCGCGTCGAGTGCAAATATTATATTTCGGTATTGTGGATAAAACTCTGTTTTAGTGCATGTTGCCGAAGGTTCCAAACCCCAACGTAGGTGGTTAGTTTTTATTGATTGAGCCCCCGTAGTGAGCGAAGCGAGCGGAGGGATATGCAAAGCCATAATAATACCCTGGCTAACAGATGGCAACTTGTTATTTGGCTTCTCGTGCAATTGATAGGCGCATGCGTACAATGTCAAAGCCAAAGTGGAATCCGTGGCGCCAGCCGCTTATTTCATATTGTTGGTGGATAGTGTTATGATGACTGTCGGTCGACATTGAAAAGGCAAGGAGTGTGGATGTGTCGCGGGCGACAGACGGTCCAAGCTCTGAGAACTATGCTTTATACACTGAAATTTGTAGTGTGAACCATCTATTTCTCGAAAAGCCAACAGAAGAGTATGAGCAATGCTTCCCCCGATATTTCAAATTCTCCTTCTAAAATTCGTTACACTCTTGAAGGGCTTTTTTATTTAATAATCTTAATAATTTCTTGCTTGTCCAACAGAATATTTTTTGGAATGTTCCTGTATTGGCATCTGCTACCTCGTTCCCTTTTATTTGTTTATGCCCTGGAATCCACCCAAGATCTATATCGCGTCCCCTTTCTCTCACTTGAATTAACGGCCTTTTTGTTCGTAACATAATAAAATAATTTTTATTTTCAATTGTAGTTTTATTGAGTTTTTCGATAGCACTGATTGAATTTGAACCTGAACTAGTTTAGCTTATGGATACCGAATGGAAAGACTTCCGTATCTATACAGCTGTTACATATCGATTATGGATAGATTTATATTGAGACAGAAAGAGTCTATCCAACGGCGTTACAACAATTTATAATATTCAGAATGTATAGAATTAGCCATGTGTTTACGGGCCAATCAATCCTGCCGACAGGTTTGACAGTGCAATGGTTAGATACTTGCGCTTGGATACGAAGGATCCTGGTTTGATTCCCGTCGGTAGCAAGACATGTTTTCTTTAATTTATTTAAGGTTATGTTTTTGTCTTTTTTTAAATTTGAGTTAGTTTTGGTTAATATTGTTTGGTTGCGCCCCGGAGTGAGCGAAGCGAGCGGAGGGCAATGCTTGAATTTAATAGTACTCTTTTAAATTCTGACCCTCCCCTTGATACTTACTTCCCTGCTCAAGCGAGGGTTATATTTATCGCGCATGAGTATAACTTCACTGAGTTTGACGGTTTTATTAATAAGATTTAAAGGAAGGATGTAATAAAAAGGGAATTAGAAATTGTTGACAATGGTGTAAGGTTGTTCGATGCAGCGGTCGCAGATGATTTTAAGTGGCGTCTTCCCGCTACACTTCCAGGCTAAGGGGGTCTTTGCTGCTTATAGAACATTGACGTTAATCTATATATAGTGCCGTGGGGGGTGCGATACTCGGGGTCGTATCTCCTGTCAGCGATGTTTGCTGTTAGCGGCGATCCCTTAATCTGGTGCTCGTAGAACCTGATTAAAGGTCGCCGAAGGTGACCAGAAAAGTTGAAAATAGCCCGCTGTCTGAAGACCCTAGTATAATTTTAATGTTAACTTTGCTAATGTTCCCAGTTCCCACCAGAATTGACTTTAATTTTATTTATCAAACTGTTCCTTCTAATAAAACTTTTTGAAGTGAAACTTCTTTGCTGAGAGGGCGACAATTTTCGAGCGTTACGAACATTGCGATAGCATGAGAGCAGTGTGAAGAGTACGTCAGCGGCGACATAAGGGGAATACGCACACGCTGGATTAGGTGACGGCCGGCAGAAGGGGAAATGAGTGCGTAGCGTTGTCTATATAGCATCTACGCATGCGTTAGTGGGAATGATCGGTAGGAGAGACCGCATACTAATAATTCTAATAATTTAGCTGTATCTATAGATTTTAATTGGAGATAGGCATAAAATGTAGAAAGTTCCTTTTTAATAGTTGGGGTAAGTATATTTTTAGAATATCCAAGCAACAATATACCTTCACCAGACTTACGCACCCTGTCACAAAAAAATATTCCAAAACCTCTATGTCCACTATACTTGAAAATCTAAACACTAATATAATCAAAGTTTTAGTTAAGTTTCTAAAATACAATAAGATCTATTTAGATACAAGGACAAAATCAGCTACTTACTTATTTTGTACGTTAATAGTTAAAGACACAAATAATATAGTAATCGAAATATTGTTCGTATCTATAACAGGCTTTCTTTCTTCTCTCAGTGTTCAAACCTTAGGTTAGGTAAGAGTAAGGATATCGCGCATGACATTAAGCCAATGTACTGAAATTGAAGCCTTTTCAGAGCGGCGGCCATTATTTGTGTGGCAAACACATCTATAGTTGTGGCGGTGCTATTTTGCAGTTATTTTGTGAGCTTTTGAACAAAGAGAGATAAAAACTAAGATTCATAATGGTTGCAAGAGTCGAAGTGAGAAGAAGGAGCCTGGAATTTCATTTCACAGGTAATTATTGTCTGCTGACCTTGTAGTTTATTTGCATATTTCTTGTTTTAATAATAATGCATAATGTACACATTGTGTTACCTCTGAGTATATGATGGTAGGGATGTTTATTTAATTATCGAGAGTAATTTAATACCCGATCTTGGATATTTTCAGTCATCAAATAATCAATAAAGCCATAAATCTTATTCAAGGAGGGTCATTCAACAGAGGCATAGGTAATATATTTTTCATGCTCTACCTATAAAATGACTATATTATTTGCATTTTAAGATCCTTTACACAAACAGTGCACTATGTAAAAGTCGGCCTATCCTATTGGTCGATTCATCTAGAAACGATCCGCCTACAAAATAACAGCTGACAGCTGAAACTTAACCTCGTATTTTATTCTGTTTTGTTTGTTGTTTGTTTGGTATTTTCTTTTAACGCGCCAAAAGAACAAACTAACTTAGTTTTTCATTAATATTTTTAATAAATAACAATCTCCCCCTTAATATTTATCTATGATAACAATGTTTGTGCACGTAATTGGCGGGAGTTGCCTCCCAAGTGAGTTTAATAATGTACTATGTACTGAAGAAGGCCTACAAAATAAAGTTTTGGTGCGTAGCAATTTAAAGACCATGGAAGACATTAATCTTTGGGTCAAAGCCTTTGGGAAAAATAGCAAGACACAATGGAATGCAAGGGCATCATGTCCCGTAGGGACAAGAAAAGTTTGTTCGTAAGTAATGTTAGGTATTTATATGCTCACTATAATCTCAAAATCAGTATTTAGATAGTGAGATTAGTGGGCCACGTCAATTTACTAAGATCTCTCATCATGTTGTGTCAACAGACTTGCTAATTCTAAAATATTTTAGAAAAAAATTTGTGTGCCATCACAGTGCATTCATGAAAATTCCGGCAGAGCTAAACAGGAAAGGTCTTTCAAAAAATGCCAAGTGCCATGCGTCAATAGTAATTGTTGTCAAATTGGATACAGTATATACACGAAGGAGGGATCCATTTATGAAGGTAGGTAATTCATTTATTTATCAAGGGGCAATTACTCAATTTAAATACAAGTAAGCTTTTTATATTGAAAAGAACCCAAATCAATAATAAATATTCATAGGTAAATCAATAAATAACATCAACAAACTGATTATGATATTTTAACAGAAAATTCTTTAAATAGCTCTATGGTTACCCTGTAGATATTACAAATCCACATGCTTTGTAAAGTATACCTATTATATATGTTATTTTAGGGTTTAAATGGGCTATAAGCGGCAATTACCATAGATACACTCCATAGTCATACACTTGAAAGTGCAGAAACCATTCGTTTTTTGCAAGCATCATCAGAAACTTGAGACTTATTTTTTGAATATTTCAATGACAACATGACAATTTCAGAAGCAAAGAAATATCATGAGAACTTATATGAATTTGAACCAGATAAGGAATTGCTCCTGGCTAATGGTAGTAAAAATCCTACCTATTCGACAGTTCAGAACTGGTACCATGCATGGAGAATTACTAATTTAGGACCCAGAACAGGGAAAGGATTATTAGATGTAGGTATCTATTTTAGTGGCATTTATTGCAATTATGTATACACTGTGGGCCTAATTTATTTGGAACCAAATTGGGCTTTGGATATATGTTTTTTCTGCTAGTACTCGAGACACTGATGTGTAAACATATCCTATATCGACATGCACAAATATTTAAGCAGCCCTCGTCAATGTTATGATGCAGCCACTTGCATATTTCTGTCCCCATCTGCTTGCACAGCATCAAAATATTTAATATATTTAGAGTCAAATTCTGTTCCAAATAAAAATTTGGCACACAGTGTAGTTTTCTGACATTTTTTTATTTCAATAATTGCGGTACAAATCAATATCAATTATTTCAGAAATGTTCCAGGCACCAGGTTTCACATTAACCACATATTTAAACAATTTAGGGTATGCATTTTTTTGTTTAATTAACTGGTGTTGGGTTGTAGCCTTATTATAGTGCAATGGTGTTATCTATATTAGTATACTTCATTATTAAGAAAATATCTTCAGGCCTTTTGACACAATCATTTTTACAAATATTTTGGTGCATATTTTTGATGTCACATACATGATTGGTAGCTTGATAAGTGACAATTGTACAGGAGTATCCAGCATAGTGAGCATCCCCTACCTTTTCGCTTAAAAAGGCAGTAATAAAAAACTAAAGATAGCCATTTTGTGTGTTTTTTTGAGAAATTTGAAAACGTTTTTTATGGAAATTAATTAAATATTTTGTTAGATTCCTGATGTGATCGTGTCACAAATTAAATTTCATAGTAAAAGTTTTCTATGTTGTGAATTTGTTATCCACTAAAGTACTATGATTTTACTATTTTATTATTTCAGAAACTCAAAGAAAAACAAGCTGCATATAAAGAAATGGGCACTGAAATATTATTTTCTGAGGAACCCTTTGCAGTTGCAATAGTTACTCCAATTATGTCCAGAGGTCATGCAGCACGATTTTCAGATGAGATGTGTTTTGTAGACAGTACAAGTGCTTGTGATTCAGAACAGCACTCTGTCACATTCGTTATGGCTCCATGTGCAGCTGGAACAGTTCCCCTGGGAATAATAATTACCAGAGGTCAGACATATGCAGCATACTCTAAAGGCTTTCAGCTTTTACAAAACATTGTTTCAAATAGTTTTAATCCAAAATTTTTTTTAACTGACAATTCAGAGGCGGAAATTTTAGCTATTAAGTCGGTGTTCCCTCATAGTACAACCCTACTGTGTATCTTTCATGTTCTACAAGCAGTCTGGAGATGGCTATGAAATTCCAAACATGACATTGATAAAGAGCACCGTCAGGAGTTAATGAAACGTTTTCGGGCAATATTATATTCTCGAACACCTGCTGATGCAGAGCAAGCCCTATTCAATTGCATTTCCAACTGCAAATATGAAAACTGGATAAAGTATGTTCAAAGTCAGTGGAATATTAGAGAAAAGTGGTGTTTAGCATGGTGGAATGAGGACTCAAGGGGGCACTATACAAATAATTTTTGTGAAATATCAATTAGACTTTTTAAAGACAATGTCTTATGTAGAGTGAAAGCATATAATGTGGTAGCCCTAGTGGATGTGATAAGCTCAGTACTCGAACATTTTTATAGACGAAAATTAAGAGAATTTGCAAATAGTAGATCTGCAAATGCTAGATACTATCTCCTAGATATAATGCGAAGGACCAATTATCTTGACAAATCTGATATAATTTATTTTGACGAAAGCAATTATATAGTCCCAAGTGAAAAAAATAAAAATTATTATTATGTCGTGAATGTTGAAAATGGATGTTGTTCTTGTTTTCAGGGTCTTGAGGGAAAGTTTTGCAAGCACCAATGTGCCATATACAAATATTTCGAAGTTAAAACACAATACTTTCCACCAATAACTATGGAAGACAGGTACAACATTGCAAAACTAGCTCTTGGAGAACAAGCTCTACCTATTCATTTTTATGAACCATGCATTTTAGAAAACCATTACAACAATAGCACACTTTCAAATGTCGAATCAAACTCTAACAGTTGCAATGATAACAATAATAGTCCATGTACTTCCTTCGATGATACTCATGTAGTGATTCTAGGGGACCCTGTACTAACAACTTCTATTTCTGAAGATGAAACTTGTACTACCAGCATTGAAGATACTTGGAACATTATTAAAACCCACCACGAGTCTTTCGGTACTTCTTCTAATGGTCTGAGAATATTAAATAACAAATTAAAAGCTATCAAAACCGAGGGGCAATGGGAATTTTTTGTACACACCGCTGCTAATTCTGTGTCACTTAGAAGAAACGCAGCAATTAAAGTTCAACCTACATCAATATCTCGAAGAGCAGCACGAGTTACCAGAGGAAGTGAAAGACTGCCATCTGGAAGGAGATTTAAGGACGAGAGAATTAGCAAGCGGAAACGAAGCTTAGCATTAAATGTTAAATTGAACAAACCGAATGCTGCGTCACCACATGGTCAGTAGGTTTTAGCACCTTATCAAATTTAAAAATAATTTTTTTGCCTGATTTTATTCTATTTACCTATAATGAAGAAGTTTCATATATTTTTTTCATTTCTGCCTCATTTTCTGCGTTTACAGATAACTATTTTGATATTATTTTCTTTCGAATAGCTTGTTCGTAATTAATGTTACCTTTTTCTTTCTTTTCACATTTCATTGAGCTGAACTGTATGTAGATGTTATGTAGTTGGTTCAATAAACTGAATTTGAATATATAATGTGTATTGAATTGAATTATTTTGGATCCAAATGCAAATAGTAATTTAGAGTCAACTTGCTCAGATGTTTGGTCGTTTTATTACTTTAGGCCATATTAGATGCCTACTAACTATAGAAGTATATTTTTTAATTAAAGAACGTGCCAATTGTTCATTCTTTTTCATGTAATTTTTTTCAATCGCTATATCCAATTTAAATATTTGATAATGTACCTGTCTTACAAAATAATATTGTTTCTTTTACTACATCGTTAAATTTATTTTTTCTAGACACTAACTTTACTTAAAAGATAGTTGTAATTTGGGTAAAAGCAGGTATAAATAGACGTATTTTTTGCTATGAGTCTTTCCTAAACACATCTGAAACGAACATTACGTACCATATAACTAATACCATTGTTTATATATAAACAATACTAATATCGCAATAGGTTTGCTTTAATATAAATATATTTATGAATAGGCAACAGTCAACATTTAAACGAAGCGCGAAAACGGTGGGCGGATCGTTTCTAGAAGCTCGACCAATAGGAGAGGTCGATTTTCACATAGTGCACTGTTTGTGTAAAGGATCTTTAAATGCATATTATTTTACGACTGAAAATTACTTTAATTTATTAATTATTATTTATTACTTATAAATTCAATTAATCTATTAAAGTTACCCAGTAATTTATGTGGCAGCTGGTAACAGGCTTTTTCCCATGTTATCTGTCCTCTTCTTTCCTTGTCTAAGATCCAAACCAAATGTATTAGCCAGCAATTCACCAGAAGCAAGAAAGAGAAACAAATTGAATTACGGCATAAACCCGCATGGAAACAGAACAGAGTACTTTTAAATCCTGAAGTACGTATTTGAACCACCGACCTCTATTATATAGAGGTGGGTGCTTTGGACCAATTTGCGTGTACCTACCACAATTTTGAGCCTTCACGCATGCTTACATGGTATTTCATATATTTTTCAAAGTTCTTTTTCCTTGATTTTGGACATTGCCATGGGTTAGATTGGGTTAGTTAAGGTTAGTTTTGTTTTGCTAAGCCCCCGGAGTGAACGAAGCGAGCGGAGGGCGTGAAGGGAAATATTAGAACAACACCGGGCTGCTGCCCAATGCGCAGGTCTGAAGGTCGAAAATTTGGAGTAGGTAGACGCGAGTTTTGGACCACAACCTAGAACCAGAAGTCTGGACTCTGGACAGAACCAATGTGCCCGTAGGAAGCAGAAGTCAATTCCAGAAGAAAGAAAGAAGAATATTATAGGTTAGATTGAATGTCGTATGTCGTTCCTACGGAGGGCTATAGGGTAGGAGACCGATCGCAATACATTTGTTTCGGTCACAGTTTTGCATCGATAAATCAGCTTTCAAACACTGCCGCCAGAGGCGCATGTGTTTCATCCGCGCTAAAAAATGCATGGATTCTTATGGGACAATAACTATTTTTTATTGAAATTAGTTAACTTATTGCTTTCTGAGAGACAAATAACGATTTTACATGAAGTAAAAGCTATTTTTTAAATATTCATTAAAATTTCATCGACCGATTTTGCTTTATTTAATGATAAACTTGACAAAACAACATGTGCTTTCAAACTTAATTTATCTTTAATTGTTTTCAAGGATTTAGGCTTAAAAGAAGTTCTTTAGCAGTGTTTGTGTTTTATGTCACAGCAGGAATGTTTTTGAAAAAATAGCATAGCAAATGATGGGTCCAAAAAGATTATACAGTATTTCCGAAAAGTATATGCAACATAGAGGAAACTTTTTATATTCCTTTACTTACTTCTTAGAATCGATTTTTTTTTATGAAAAGAGAATACATTGAGAAAATTTATTAATACAGAAAAAGTATAGATAATGTTAATAAGAAATTAACCACCCGGTCTTAAATAATCGTAAATACAAAGTGTTCCGTAGAATAAGTACCTTTTTGGATGCATTATGTTAATACCATCCCAAAGATGCTTGGATTTTAAAAATCAGGATGTTGTAGATACACAAAGGACTATTTTTTTTTGGAAAGCAAATAAAACACACAACTTTAATACACATTTTTTATTATTTAAATTTAAACTCAGAAAAAAAGCAGTTAGGTTAAAAAATATAATTTATTTCATTACAGTGATCAGGGATAAATATATCAATAAATAAACCAACAACAGACTCCAAAAGAAGATTCTCATCATCAATGTGTGTGTAAAAAATGCTTACATGCCATAATAATAATGAGTGACAAAATTAATATAAATGTTTTTTTTTTAAGTTCTAAACTAACTTGTCTCAACCTATCTATGATAGATAGACAGATAACTTATTTTATTCCAAAATAAATAATTATAAAGACGAATTTATTTTGTTTTTAAACCACGTCAAGAGTATGTTAACCCAACCGAAGCCCGCTCCCATACAGATCAAAGAGTGTATATCGACAGTATGCGACAGAAGCTAAATGAGTCAGATGATGAGTAACATTAATAAAAAAATCAAACTTGGTGTAAAATATTATAGAATTATTTTCTTTACTTTAGTAGAATATTAATAGATGTATTTTATATGTCTTAAAATGTCTTTCATAATTGTTATGTATATATTGTTATTTATATATGTAAGTTATTCAGAGAACAGGTGTATACAAACTAGGAAGTGTAATGAAATGCATTAGAAGAAAACCACAAACTATCAATACTGTACAATAATTCCTATGCATAAATTCATAGGTATAGCATCACACCACTAAGAACAAAATATTGTTAAGTAGCAACCTCGGCAGCAACACACAACGCAATTTAAGGAGTAAGTTACTTACATCCGACATACTTATTGTACTTAGTAGTATCTATGTAGTGATGAAGTACACAATCAGGCACTAAAAAAATATAAAAAAAATGACAGATGTTACCCAGATATACCTCAAAATATACCTATATATACCCACCTTATCAATTTAATTCCTGAACATATTTTCATTTTGTTAATGGTTTTTAGTATATTTTCTATCTCTTCAAAGCCTGAAAATATTTTGTGTCCACCATCAAGCTTAATTTCAGTTTTCCCAAACAACACCTTAAAACATTCATGAAATAAGTAACAGCATATTATACAATGTGGTGGAAAGTATTTTATTAGTATCAAACAATTCAGCAGTTAACTATGACCCAAAGTGTCAAGATTTAACTTTTACTTAAAATCAAATATATTCGGAATCAAATTACAACTGTTTTATTTACACATGTCGAGAAGTCTATTTCAAAACATCACAGGAGAAATTCCAACATATATGTGACTGGGCTCATATATACTTAGTTGTAAATACTTGTTATTGTCCCAATTATGTAGCATGTGATTAAATATTCGATAAAAAATATGCTATTACTAACATGAGAAGTAACCAAATCAAAATCAAATACCTTAAAAGACATATCCTGGCGTATCACAATTTTTTTTTTGTGGTATGGTTTGGTGTTGTGGTATGGTATGGTTTTGATATAGATATCATCCCATTCAGCAAAAAGTACTTCCACAAATAAATGTACCCGACCACTGCTTATTTGGAGTGCAAACTGTGTTATAATTATTTTTCAAATTTTCAAACAAAACCAATGCTGCATCTATCTCGTTATTGACATGTGGCTTATCGGAATTTTCCTCTAAGCTATAACCTGGCATTTCAACTCCAGCTGAAGTAATAGTACTTTTAGGTGGATCGTCTAATGGTATATGTTTTATTTTTTTTATGTTTTGTATCTTGGTTCGCTCCTCGGTTCGCTCACATGGTGGTTTTCGCCTTTTTTTAGGATTTGATAAATAAGAAGGGAGATTAGGAAATATCACTGGTACTGACTCATTCTTTAATATTGGTTTTCCTCTCGGAATTCTACTAATGGTGTCATCAACCAATTTTGTTTTATAAAAACGCAAAATAGCCTTTTCTGGGAAGTGCAACGCACAAACAACATCTTTTACACTAAATATTTTATCTTGTCTAGGAATTGTTCTTAGCCACTTTTGAAATGTTACAGGATCCTAAAAAGAAAACGTATTAATGAACATCTACGGCTTTTGTATGATTTCCCACCACCTAAGTGATAACTGGTTAAAATGGCCTTATTTTAGATATTGGCGATATAGATCTGAAAACTATAGTGTTTAAACAAAATATTTGTTAAAAAGGCGAACAATTAAACTATTTTTAATGTAATCATATTAATTTTTGTTCTTATTACTATACAATAATTTTACTCCCAAGAGTTTTTAGGTTATGTTGTTTGCAAACATTCTAAACATTGATGTAATTTTAAAAATTTTTATAAAATCGAAAGTATATATTTTAACGAATGCATTAATCGTTAATAGTGTTTATCAACAAATATTTTACTTACGTTAGGAGCTTGAAAAGAGACTTGGGTTGTTCTCTCCCCGTTCTTTCCCATAGAGGTATATAAAAGTAAAGAGAGTATCCATTCCCTTGTAAAATATTGGCACACCGTTTAATGACAATTGACAATTTTGACGTATGTTGTTTACTTATACGACACTAAGGGCGGCTTACTGAACTAATGCTAATAATCTATGTTGACAAAACATGTTCCTGTTTTATCGACAGAAGAAAGGCGGCGGGCTATTCAAATGTTAATTTTATTTTAGTCGTATTCCATATAACTAGACGGTTTATGAATTTATCTGTAACAAACTATTACAGCGTTTTTCTTAATCGAGATTAAAGCAAAGAGAGAACCCTGTAAATACATTAGTTTATCGCAGATAAATCCATAATGCGCCTGGTTGAATTAAATGCGATTATACATTAAACTTTAGGCGTTGTTTGGACCTAAGAATAGTTTAGGGTGTAAGAAAATATACACATTTTGCTTTTTGTTACAAAGTCTATTAAAAAACATTCGATAGTAAATGCAATCAAAATAACATAAAAAAATCTCTTAACAGAGCAAAATAGGTAAATAGTGTTGACGTATCACAATATATTTCTAATCAAAAACTAATTAACTCGAATAGAACCAAAAATAAAATTTAACAGTTTTTAAATATTTCAAGAACAAAATTCACAAAAGAAAAACGCTGCTTACCAACGGCTGATACTTGCAACACCAATACCTCCATCCACCATCGCCCCAGAACAATTTTAAATTAAAATAATAAATTGATTAAACCGGCTTTCTTTAATCATGCGTCAAACCGCCATTTGTGAATTCTCGATAGCATACTTTTAGCACAGCTTACTAGATAATTTATAGTAAGCTGTGCTTTTAGTTCCACTGACGCTAGCGCCTCCATGCGCGGCTGGAATTGCGCAGGGCAGCGGTCAAAGTCAAAACTCAATGCCAATTTTCCCATAAGAATAAAACACTCTCTTTATTTTTATATTCCTCTATGGTTCTTTCCTGAGCTTCCTATCAGAAGAATAACCCGTTTTACATCCCGGCACGAAGCAAACTCTACTTGTATAACAAGTTATGTCACTCATTGTTTATATTAATAACGCAAAAATACAGTAATAAATAGTTTTTTACACAAATAATCCAAAAAAATCTCGCGTTGGTCTATCTAATACACGAAAAGTTAAGTGCGGGTGCGATCACTGCGCCTCTGTCGGCCAACCCAGCGAACTAACCAAAAACATGGACAGAAATCGCAAATTCGGCCATAAGCGTTCGGTCTCCTACCCTATAGCCCTCCGTAGTCGTTCCTCAAAATAAATAAACAACATTGTAAATAAAATAATCGATTTTAAATTTTAAAGAAATAATTTTTCCTAACAAGCTTTAGTGCAAGATGAGTAAGCCCAAAAGATCACGCAAAAGATACGAGTCTGATTCAGAATCGAGTGTGGATAGTGAGGAAGAAGCGCGTAGAAGAGATCTAAAAGAACGAGACGAATTTGCTGAAAGGCTGAAGAAAAAAGATGAAGCAAAAACTAGAAATATTATCCATGCTTCTGATCGAAGAGC
This sequence comes from Pissodes strobi, assembly GCA_016904865.1. Classification (NCBI taxonomy): domain Eukaryota; kingdom Metazoa; phylum Arthropoda; class Insecta; order Coleoptera; family Curculionidae; genus Pissodes; species Pissodes strobi. The sequence continues at coordinate 2,626 of MU184865.1, read as the reverse complement.
TTATGAAGAAGCAGCTAAAAGACTTCAGTTGGAAAATGCTGAAAGAGAGAAAATAATTCCTAAACTTAGAGTTGAGTCTAGACGGAAATATTTGGAAAAGCGTAAGGAGGATAAACTTTTAGAATTAGAAGCTGATATTGTAGACGATGAGTACTTATTTGAAGAGGAAATGTAAGTACATGTTATTATTTGTGGGAGTGTAGCTTGCGTGTATGGATAGGACAATTTTTTAAAGAAAAAAAACCCTCCATTTGGTTTATAATGGCAGTTCTAGTTATTATTTACTATTTTGTAAAATTTAGATTTAAGTATTCCAGTAACAGCAAAAATTTTGTTTACACTTCTTATATTTAAATGCATTATATTAAATAGGTAGTTATTCATTTTGGTTGCTTCTGACAAGTAGTAGATTTCTGTTCGCCCATTCGTCTGGGCTATTACTCCTGATTTCTATGTCCTTAAGAATCTCATCTTGCTCCAAAATGATCATTAATCGCTGTGTTTATCTTATTTCTAATAATCACCAGTTGGTATTTTGGTGTTGAATAATTCTAATTTGCTAAACAATAGTTTACAGTTTACACATTTTTTGAATGTAACACTTTGGATAGGATGAAGTTTTCCACTGCCTACATGGCTGATTCAATCTATCCCAATTTCTCCAAGGCTTTTGATCAGTTCAATCACAGTCTTGATGCACAAACTAAAAAGTTATTGACATTAATTCAATATTTTAGTTTAACAGAACGTGAGAAAAAAGACCGACAACATAAGAAGGAACTGCTAAGACTTGCACAAGAACATGAAAAGGCAAGGGAGTTGGAAAGGGTTCAGCGCTATCATATGCCCAGAGATTTGGGCAAAGATTCCACTTCAGACTATGTGGAAGTTGATGAACTTGAGAAAGCCCCACAGTCAGAGCAGAAAAAATGGGAAAAAGATCAAATGGCATCTGCTGTTTTTAAGTTTGGGGCCAAAGATTCGGTGAAAAAGGATGATTATGAATTGCTATTAGAGGATCAAATTGATTTCATCCAGGCACTGCAGCTACCAGGTTAGTATTTTTGTGATAATAATTTATTAATTCTACATTATAGTCTTGTTAAAATATGTTTTGATTAGTGTCTATGGTCGGTAGTATAAGCCCAGTTAGCCGCGATAGGTAATTGAAAGTTCCATTTAAAATGCATTTATCTTAAAACTAGCGTCAACTGTTTGCTTGGCAGCAGTCTATGTTATACGAAGACACTCAAACACTAGTCGAGGTTCAGATTGAATTATTTTAATAGCCTAAACTTATTAATATTTGTTTAAGGCTCTAAGGAAAGGATTAAACAGGAACCCGAATTATCAGATTTTGAAAAGAAAAAATTGAGCATTGAAGAAACGAAAAAGAGTTTACCGATTTTCCCATTCAGAGATGATCTAATTCAAGCTGTCCGAGAGCACCAAGTTTTGATTATTGAAGGAGAAACAGGCTCTGGTAAAACAACACAAATTCCACAATACTTACATGAAGCCGGTTTTACAGAGGATGGTAAGTAAATGATAATTATTAACTTGCATGCATTTGTAAATACTATTTGTTTATTTAAGTATTTCATAATTTTTCCACTGGGGTGTGGTCATTTAGTTTGCAATGATAAATATATGTATTTGTTAGTTTTGAGATTAGTTGCCTGAATATAATTTGAATGAAATAAGCATTTAAATACGTTTATTTTGGAAATACAATAACTCCTTAGAGTAAAGCAGAGAGAACTGCATAGAATTTTGGTTTCATTTTTTTATGAAAACGGTACCCTGCTGATATTTTTTATATAAATCCTTATTTTAATTGCAACAACAAAGTATCTTGTTTTTTTTATACCATGCGCGTTTTAACTATTTTTTTTTGTGGGCCAGACTACCAAAAATCATCTGGAAAATATAAGAATTTATTTTAAATTTGTATATAGTTTAATTAAATTAAAATTTTAGAGCTCCACTGGTTAATTCCAAAAGGCATTGTATTTGCAATACAAGGGCTTTTAAATGTTTATTTCATCCACCAAATCTAGTAAAAATATCTGTAAATATTTAGGAGATATGTGGAATGGTTTTTTTTAATAATCAATACCCTTCAATAATCATCCATCTCTTGGCTCATCTCAAAATTTACTAAGTGTATGGTTTCAAGAGCAAGTGAATTGTTTGTTAATTTTTGTGGTATATTTTATACGAGGGGTAGATCGCTGAGGCATTTTGGTGTACAGACTAAAGGAATTTTGAGGAAATTTGATGAATTTCGAGGCAATATGATGACTTTCGAGGCAATTTAAGGCAATATGATGAATTTCGAGGCAATATGATGATTTTCGAGGCAATTCCAGGTATTTTTAAGGCACGTTAAGGCATTGTGGAGGAATTTTAAGCTATTTTTTAAGCGTCACCTCGATTATAAATATATTTTAGTTCTAAGGACTCCGAAAAGGAAACACCGAGTCTAACTTCATGTGTTTAAACAAATAATGTAATGAAAATTAGAAATGGTTTTCAGATGATTGTGCACGAATGAAATGTCCGAAAGAAAGTCAAAGCCAAGGGTTCTTGTGACTGGTGACTCTAGTGCTAGGAATGTTGCAGC
>MU184864.1:104632-130483 GCA_016904865.1 Pissodes strobi | reverse complement strand
TTACACTGGGTTGAGAAGTAGGCTTAGCAGGGGCTCCACAGAAACTGAGATAATGTATAGCTATTTCACGTCGGAATTGTAGTTGTATCACTTTTCCTTCAGCTTTTTTGTGGATCTGCCAAGAGTTATTTATTGCACCATCAATTTATCAACAAAATTGGCCACCACACTGATTATCAATTGTCTCGCCGACATCTTCATCAATTATGTATACTGGCCTATCACATGTGAACGGGGAACCACAATAACTTTACGTGGCGCTTGACTGCCCTAATACCATATTATTATACAATGGAAGCTACTGCACTATTGTCTGATCAGAGAAACATCATAACAACTGAATCCTTTCCAAGTACGCCTGTATAAGCACCTCCTTCCTCTTTCAGAAACTGTTTTTCCGGAACGCGATTCGCACGTATTGTACCTGTCCCTTGATAGCGTCAACACTCTAGATGTCAAGTAAAGTTAAAAATCGTCAAAATAAATATCATATGGCGGCATATCTTTATTTTTTTTACTCTAAATCGTCCGGAATATCAACAAGCGGAGCTGCAGCCCTTTCAAGTCGTAGAGAATTCTTGCCTTGATATTAGCAGTTTACCAGATATCCAATATCAAGGCAAGAATTATCTGCGACTTGAAATGATGCAGCTCCGCTTGTTGATATGCTGGACGCTTTAGAGTAAATAAATAAAGATATGCCTCCATATGATATTTATTTTGACGATTTTTTAACTGGACTTGACACCTAAGGTGAAGGGAAGGTAGCCCATTCCCCCAATATTAATGTCACTTATCCCGTCATTGATATACCTTTCTTCTCAGAAGAGGAGGTTTTTGGTGCCCTAAAAACCATGAAAAACTAAATGACTTGATATGATTCCATCTTTCCTTTTTAGAGATTGTGCTCGGGTTCTCAGCGGGCCTCTCACATTTCTGTTTAATCTCTGCCTGTCAACTCAATCGATTCCTTTAGCCTGAAAACGTTCAAAGGTGACTCCTGTTCTCAAGAAATCCGACAAAGCTGACGTTACTAACTATAGACCTGTTACAATTATAAGCAACTTTTTGAAATGCATAGAAGTGCTTGTCCACAACAGAATATTCCATAGTATACACAGATCTGTCGAAAGCATTCGACAAAGTGGATATTGATTTACTTCTGGACAAGTTAAAAGCTTTTGGCTTTTCTGATAACTTGGTACTGTTCTTTCGTGCTTGGCTTTGTGACAGGTCACAGTTTGTTGTTGTTAATGGGGTTGCGTCTCGGGATTATTATTCTACCTCTGGAGTTCCTCAGGGGTCGGTCCTTGGGCCCCTGTTATTTGTTATATTTATGAATGATGTGTGTGAACTACTTGGCTCTCTATGTCTTCTGTATGCACATGATCTCAAGCTTCTTTATCATATAAATTCTATCAACGACTGCCTAATACTTCAAAAAGATCTTGACTCACTAATTAATTGGTGCAAATTAAATAGGTTAGAGGTGAACATCGATAAACGTCAGATACTATCATTTAATCTCAAGTCTAACCCAATTATACACCACTATTCCATAAACAATACACGTTTACCTAGGTCAGAACATTTTAGGGATCTTGGTGTAACCTTTGACAATAAGCTGACATTTACAAAACATTACGAAAATATAATTAGTGAAACATTCAGAACTCTCGGATTTATTACCAGACTTAGCCATGAGTTTCACGACATTGATACTCTTTCTGTTCTTTTATAAGATCAAAACTAGATTACGCCTCATTAGTATGGTCACCAGCATACGATACACACATAGATAATTTGGAAAGGGTACAACGTAGGTTCTTAAAGTTACTTTACCTGAGGACTTATGGTTCCTACCCACCTCAGGGATTTCCTGAGGAGAACTTGCTTCACATGTTTGCCATGCAGTCCCTTAAAACTAGAAGAGGCTACTCTTCCCAAGTATTCCTATTTAAATTACTTAATAATCTTATTGACTGCCCTGATCTCCTAAATAAAATTAACTTTCTTGTTCCTCGCATGGGCTCCCGTCAGAATTTAACCTTTTCTTTACCTAGAGCAAGAACAAATAAACTGCTCTTTTCACCCATTTATACAATGTGCAAAACACATAGTGCTTTCGGCAACAATTTTGACATATTCAATAGTTCTATCTCTGAGATACGGACTCTCTTCAAAGAACATGATCCTGACCGTGCATCATGACTCTCCTTATCCTGACCTACCTACTGCTAATACCTCCCTATTATTGATTTGATTTGTTTTATTCTTTTTCATTGTAAATTATTATTTTATAGTTCATGATGTTCTACTTGTGATTATTGGATACTTTACTGTAGATTATTGTATGTATTTCATAGTTTTAAGCTTAGTTAGGTACTTTGATTATCTTGATAATCCTGCTTTGTAATTGGGTCCGAACCTGTTAAGCAGTGTAACTAAATAAATAAATAAATAAATAAATAAATAAATATATGCTATCAAGGGACAGGTACAATACGTGCGAGTCGCGTTCCGGAAAATAAGCAGTTTCTGAAAGAGGAAGGAGGTGCTTATACAGGCGTACTTGAAAAGGATTCAGTTGTTATGTCGGTTTCCTGGTCAGACAATAGTGGAGTGTTTGTTATTAACCAGACCATATTTTGTACCCGAACCATATCGGTTTTCTCTTCAAAAATTGTTTACATGACAACCGACCGTAGTACTTGATCATACTTTCGTCATAACTCATTTGTTGTTCCGGTTAATAATGTTCAAGGAATTTAGAGATTTTAGATTTTCCATGAATAGTCTTAGTTTCCATATATTATCGGGTTCGTCACGTTTGCTATTATCTATGCAGTGGATAAATTTCACATCTCGCTGGGTTTCCCAATAAAAAGGTTTTCCTGGCATACTCACTTGCTATTAGAACTGCCAAGAAGCAATTCGTTTCGTCTCTTCTCACCTTAAAATCCTTAAAGCTCCTTAAAAGGGCATAAAGTGACGTTTCTTAGATGAGAAAATAAACAAGATCATCATCGAACAATTTCTTAAAAAGTTAAACTGTAGTAAGAAATTCTCTAACAATTTTTCCATTAAAATCTCCTGGGGCGTGGGTATTTTATTTGCACATTTTTCTAACTGATAATGACGGTACAATGCCAGGTTTAGTAATGCGAAGATTATTTCTAAGTCAGCTTGAGCTTGAAGGTGTGGCCCCGTAAGATTATCAATTGTTCCGCCGCCATCTTCATCCCCGGAGTCTTTCTCATCAAGATGTTTGAATCAGACGGCTCAATAAAAATAGCATCCGCACCACCTTCGTACGCTATTTCCAGTGCCCGTTGCAAAGTAAACTCTCATCTTACTTATCATCAATAAATGGTAGCTCAGAATTGTAGCTACCATATGTTATCCATAACCAAAATCATATTCTTACTCACTTTACAAAATCATGAGAACAAAATACGGGTGTCCAGTGAAAAGTATACTTACTCAAAATTTACATCCACCACTTCGCATAAAACATTCGAGCACTGTAAACATACAACTGTTACCTTTACTAGGTAGATTTTAACTGACAAATGTCGCGCGCTTCACAGGAAATGCGTGCCTTCCAAACATATAACTGATGTCATCTAGGGAGCAAATGGCCAAATAAATATGTTTTAGTCAAGTTTGAAACCCAGTCAGCTATTACCATAGGCTGACGCCAGGCTTTGAAGGGTTAAAATTCTAAAATGGCCATTGTAGAATACCATTTAAACATTTTGGTTGGCTTACCTAGGCCAAACCTAGTTTGGTCCGTCTTTAAAGTAATGTGGCATGATTTAGTTCTATTTGATTTAATATAATCTACTGTGTTTAGGGAGATCAAGTGTACAAGTCGGTCTTCATCATTTTCTTCCAAGGTGACCAGCTGAAGACCAGGGTGAAGAAGATCTGCGAAGGATTCAGAGCGACATTATATCCATGCCCAGAAGCACCCGCCGACCGTAGAGAAATGGCAATGGGTGTAATGACTCGTATCGAAGATCTCAATACCGTAAGTGTCAGAATTTTCCAACTAGAAAACTGATGATCATTAATTGTCATTTTTATTCGATAATTTTTTCCATGAGTGGATTTGTGTACTTTTAACCCAAACTAACCCCGGGGTTTATTGGCATATACGAGCCCAGAATTATATCATTTGGCCCAGCCAATATTATATTTTCAACATTATTTTAGAAATCATTGGAAACCACAAAAGCAACATGTATTGTATTATTGTAATTTGAGAAATTTTTATAAACATTTTTTATTAAAATTAATATTAGAAAACTTGAGATATGCCCATACGCTGAATTAAATAATACAAAAATGTATCATTTCGTTTGATACAATAATCAAATCAGGAAATCGGTTATTCTGTCACTGTGAAACATCTCGCTTTTGCTTCCATTCACTTCGGCATAGTATCTACTAACTTTGTGCAATCTTCAGCAGTAAACGAGTTCCAAATTTTAGTTAGCCTTTCTTAATTCAGGAAGTGTTTCAGCAGGTCTAGCGCGTAATTTTATGTCAATTGGCTACTAATATATCTATGCATTTATACACGAGCCATATGGCACGCAGAGCCATCTTGTTATGTATTAATTTACTATTGTTTTTACTGTTTCACTGGATGGCATTAAATTATCTCTAAGGGTGGCAATATACCTAGCAGCATCAACAGACTTCTATGGAGTGCAACTTGCCAATCCTATCCAGAAGCCAGAATACCCTACTTCGGTAATCTCCAACATACACCTCAATCCAAATAATACTCTCCCATTGCAATTATGATTATTTTTTGCCTAATTAGAATATTCTTTTCCTGTCTTACATTTAACAAATGTTTTTCTTTAGCCTACGAGTCATTATCATAGCTGCTCAGAAATGCAAGGGTAGTGCTTCTGTAATGACTCGGGAAGGCATGACGGCCCAAGGGGTTGAAAAATTGCACATCATAGAAGGGACTGGTAATGATGAACATTGACATTCTTAGAGACATCTTAATGTTATCCATTGAAATATTAAAACAAGCGAGTGAACACATATTTCAACAAGATGGCGCTACATACTATACTGCTAAAATAGTAAGGGAATGAATGTAGCAAAATGATATTCGTATGTTGAATTGGGTATCCAGTAGCCTCGATTTGCCGCCAACGTGCTAGACGTGCGAGAATAGTTCCTGAATCAAAATAGAGACTAATTCAAATTTGGAACTTGTTTATTGCTGAAGATTGGAAACTATGTACCGTTCACAAGGAAGAAAAGGCTGGAAAACCTAAGACAACCTTCACTCAATCCCATTTGCGAACACAGTGAAGTATCTGGAAACTACCCTAGATAAAACACTTAACTGGAATGCGCATCTGGATAAAAATGCCGCAAAAGCGAAACTGTCACTATGGATCTGCAGACGCATTTGTGGCAAAACATTGGGCTGTATCCCAAACAAATGCACTGGCTACATATTGCGGTCATAAGACCAATGATAACATATGGAGCAGTAGCTTGGTACTCTAAGAGCGTACAGAGCTCCGCGAGAATCAAATTATCAACCCTACAAAGACAAGCGTGTCTCGCAATTAGTGCCGCCGCCTTCGGCACTGCACCCATGGCAGCGCTTGAGTGTCTCCTAAATCTGCCACCTCTCCAAATAGTACTGGAGAGTGAGGCCAGATGGGCTACGTATAGATTGACACAGGCGGTGATCAACAATCCGCAGGCGATCATCATGGTGCCTAATAGGCTGAAAATCGGCAACAAGCGGGACAGTGTGTTGGGTCTATCATCAGATGTTATTGAATTGAACAGACTTTTATCTATAAACACTATAAAGCTGTTGGAAAAAAAAATTGCACGAAATACAAAAGTCTTCAATTCAATCTATTTCCACGTGCACACAGCCTTAAACCTTCTCTAAATCAGATGCTATGCTTATCAAATCTAACTATTGCCATGGGTATGACGTCCTCCTACTAGAGAGGAATGAATGGACAAAAAACTCGGAACATCTGAGAACAATAGAGAATGGTTGGTTCACTGACGGCTCCAAGACCAATGATGGTACAGGAGCCGTTGCATGGAATAAAAATGGTAATGTTGAGCTTAAATGTTCCCTAGGCAAACATTCAATCATTTTTCAGGCTAAAGTCCAAGCCATTGATACGACTGCACAGTGGCTCATCGATAGCAACTGGAATGGCAAGTCAATCAAAATATTATCGGACTGTCAAGCGGCTTTAAAAGCTCTTGAATCTAGGCGTTGTTCATCCAAGGCAGTATGGAACTGCCAGGAACGAGGTACAGGACCCGCTGCATGGAATAAAAATGGTAAGGTTGACCTTAAATGTACCCTAGGCAAACATTTAATCATTTTCCAGGCGGAAGTTCAAGCCATTGATATGAATGCACAGTGGCTCATCAATAAAAACTGGAAAGGCAAGTCAATCAAAATATTATCGGACAGTCAGCGGCTTTAAAAGCTCGGGAATCTAGCCGTTGTTCGCCAAACTAGGTAGAGAAAATAAGCTTACACTGATCTGGTTACGTGGACATACGGATATGAAGGCAACGAAAGAGCTGATGTTCTTGCGAAGCAGGCGGCCTCTATGGCCTTCATAGGACCAGAATCAGTACTGGGAATAGTTTACAACACAGTTAAAGAAGCCCTCTCCAGGTGGATACAACAGCAATTTGTATATAAATGGAGAGAGTTACAGGACATAACTCATTCAAAGATGGCAATTAATCTGTCATCAGGAGTGAAAACTACACAACTTCTTCAACTTGGCCGACAGTAGGTACAGGCTGTAGCTAGCATGTATACTGGCCATTGTCGGTTAAGGAGCCACATGACCAAGTACAAGGGTGGCGGCACAATGCGCAAAGAGCATCGGGGAACCAATACCGCGAACCCAACATAGACCCATAATATGTTCCATCAGCGCCGCGCGCCGTGGTAAAACCCTAGGATGTCCCCTTCAAAAGACGCTTTAATTTCAGAAAGGCTAATTGGAACAAGTTCAGCAAAAACCTCGATGTCGAGATAGCGAGAATCGCTCCTCAGCCAGAGATGTACGATACATTCATAAAATTGGTTGGGAAGATCTCAAGAAGGAACATTCTCAGAGGCTGTCGGACCGAGTACATCCCTGCTCTATCTGGAGATGCGAAACCCCGTCTTTCACGCTACCGAGAACTGTACGACGCAGACCCCTTTGCCGAGGAAACATTTGAGGCCGGAGAAATACTGATGGCAAAAATGGCAGAGGACCGAACGGCTAAGTGGGATAACATGCTAGAAAACCTAGACATGAAGGTCAATAGCAGACGGGCATGGAAGACCCTAAAAAACCTGAGTGGTGACGCCAGAAAACCAGTCCGGAACTTTATTCCAGTCACTTCAGATCAAGTAGCCACCCAACTGCTACTGAATGGTAAAACAAAGGGCAAGAAGCCCAAGAGCACATTAGTAGTTTGAGAACAGCTCTCTCGGTGCCCCTTTTTCCATGACTGAACTTGTAGCTGGGATTAAAATGATGAAACTCAACCGAGCGGCGGGCGTGGATGATCTGAGGGCAGAACAGATCAAGAACTTTGGACCACAGACCCTGCAATGGCTCCTCAACATGTTCAACGTATGTGTCACGCAACTAAAGATCCCCAAAGAATGAAGGAAGGCTCGTGTGGTCGCGTTACTAAAACCTGGCAAGGAACCGACTGACCCTAGGAAATTGAGGCCCGTGTCCCTTCTGTGCCAACTCTTCAAACTGCTGGAGCGATTGATTCTAAACCGAACAGCGGAGACTTTGGATGCCAAGATTATCGAACAGCAAGCCGGCTTTCGTCCAGGGAAATCATGCTGTGGCCAAATCCTCAACCTAACTCAGCACATAGAGGATGGCTATGAGAGAAGGAAGATTACTGGAGTGACGTTCATCGACTTGACAGCCGCTTATGACAAGGTTAACCATAGGAGGCTCTTGAGAAAGCTTTATGATACAACAAAATACTATAGGCTTACTATGGTCATCGGTCTATTCCTCCAGAACAGGAGATTTTATGTTTCACTCCAAATCAAGAATAGCAGATGTAGAGCACAGAAGATGGACTGTCGCAAGGCAGTGTCCTGTCCCCACTCTTGTAAAACGTGTACACGAACGACCAGCCGATTCCTGACAATATAAGGCAATTCATCTATGCCGTTGATACAGCTGTGGCAGCCCAGGGCACTGAGTTTACCGAGGTGGAGGAGAAGTTGGAGGTCGCCCTTGAGGAACTGGCAATCTATTACTAGAAAAATCACCTAAAGCCGAACCCCAGCAAGACTCAGGTCTGCGCCTTCCACCTGAAAAACAAAGAAGCGCGGAGTGAGCTCGAGATACATTGGCGAGGCGAACGACTGGAGCACTGCCCGACGCCGAGATACCTGGGCGTGACCCTGGACCGTACTCTGTCCTTCAGACAACACTGCAGGGAAGGGCGGCAGGAGCTCTGGGATGTGTACCTGGAAGCCAGAAGGAAATTTAAAATCGAGGTCCGACGCAGCAAAAGAGACAGCTGGAGGAAATTCTGTGGAGAGATGGAGTCTCTCTCGGACTCAGCGCGTCTGCTTAAGCTGCTGGGCTCGGAAAGACAAAAAGAGATTGGCTCTCTGAAAACAGGCGAACAATGGACGGCGAACAGAGAGGAAGCGATAGAGCTTCTTCTAAAAACCCACTTCCCCGGAGAGGTACAGACTACCAACTGGGACGAGGAACCAGAGCCAGAGATGGACTGGAACCTTGCCCGCAGTGTGGTGACTGAGGAATCCATAACTTGGGCAGTGGGGGAGTTCAGTCCATATAAGGCAGGAGGGCCGGATGGAATTATACCCATGGTGCTGCAGGCGGGCCTTGACACGTTACTCCCTTACTTAAAGAGAGTATTCGAGGCCAGCATAGCACTAGGGTACGTTCCACAAGCTTGGAGAGCAGCGGATGTCGTCTGAAGACAATGGAAAAAATGATTGACAGGTTCATCATGGAAGAGATCTTAACTGATTCTCCTCTACATGATAATCAGCACGCCTACAGAAGGGGGAAGTCGACTGAAACGGCTCTCCATTCTGTAGTTAGAAGGGCTGAAAAGGCAATAGAAAACAAAGAAATGGCGCTAGCGCTCTTCTTTGACGTAGAAGGAGCTTTCGATAAGGCTAAAACGAAAACTATCTGTCAAGCCCTCCAGGCCAAGAGAACACCAGTTCATTTGGTCAAGTGGGTAAAAACGGCACTGGAAGACCGAAAGATCAGCGCCACGCTGGGAGAAGTTCGCGTCGAGGCCGGGGTAAGAGGAGGTTGCCCACAAGGCAGCTGCCTCTCGCCACATTTGTGGTGCCTGGTGATGGACAGCCTCCTGAGAAGGTTAAATCTTGAGGGATTCTACGCACAAGCATATGCTGACGACGGGCTAGTAATGATCACGGGCAAGTTCGTGAGAACGGTCTGCGAGCGTATGCAGGTGGCGTGTCGGATAGTTCAAGGTTGGTGTGAGGAGAATGGTCTCTCAGTAAACCCAGGGAAGACCGAACTCATTCTCTTCACAAGGAAACGAAATCTAACAGGTTTTATACATCCCATACTCTACCAGACGAGACTGAGCCTAAGTCAACAAGTCAAATATTTGGGAGTTATTTTAGACAGTAAATTGACGTGGAAGGCACACGTTGAACAGGTGGTGAATAAGACAACCGCGATTATGTGGCAACTAAGGAGAACGGTAGGTAGGAAGTGGGGTTTAAAACCTTACATCCTCCAGTGGCTGTACACTGCTGTGATAAGACCGAGGATTTCCTACGGATCCGTGGTCTGGTGGCCAGCGGTGACCAGAGCCACTAATGCCCAGAAACTGGCCAGACTGCAAAGGCTGGCTTGTTTGGGTATTACCGGAGCATTGAGAACAACTCCCGGAGCAGCACTGAACATCATCCTGGGGCTGCCGGACCTCCCGATCTGGATTGAGAGAGAGGCAATGGCGGCTCACAAAAGGATGATCGACAGTGGCCTATGGCGAACGGACTATACAGGGAAAGGCCATACGACTATTGCCGCCAAAATGAGTAGGGATCTACCCATCATTGCGACCAAAGGCAATATTCCAGATGGCAGATTAAGACTGAGAAGGAATTTCCAAGTGGAATTTCCATCAAGGGAAGAGTGGCTGTCAGGCCAGGTACGTACGCCGAGCGGCGCACACGCATGGTACACTGACGGCTCATGGATGGCTAATACACAGTCATCCGGAGCCGGTGTATACCTAGACAACACTAAATCAGGAGAAAGCACTTCGCTGGGGAGATATGCCACTGTTTTCCAGGCAGAGGTGTTTGCTATTTTGGAAGTAGCAACCAAGGCGGAAGTAACAGAAGGTGTAGAGAGTATATATATTTACTCGGACAGTCAAGCCGCTCTCAGGGCGATCCAAAAACCCAGGGCAAGCTGTAAGCTAGTTCAGGAATGTAGAGACGCCCTAGACAGATTGGCTGTACACAAGGAAGTAAGACTCAGATGGGTTCCAGGGCACAGTGGCATCGAGGGCAACGAACGGGCCGATGAATTGGCAAGACAAGGCTCAACGAGCCACCTCGTCGGTCCAGAACCTGGTTTGGGCTTAAGTAAAAGGCAAATCTCTCAGGAACTAAATAACTGGGCCTGGAGCAAGACAAAGCACAATTGGAGAGGAAAAGAAGGATGCAGACAAGCCAAGGAAATGATTCCAAATCCTGACGGATCCAGAGCAAGGCGACTGCTAAAAAAGAGCCGAGAGGACATCAGGAACTTGGTAGGTATTCTGACTGGGCATGGAAGCCTAAACAGACATCTGCACCTTATCGGCGTGAGGGACAGCCCACTCTGCCTGAACTGCGGGACAGGGGAGGAGTCCTCATACCACTATATAGGAATTTGTGATAGGTGGAGTCGCCTAAGGAGGAAGATACTGGGAGCACCAACACTTGCTCGGGAAGATCTAAAGGATCTGGACTGGGAGGACGTCCTCACCTTTATCAAGGTGACGGGCCGTTTCAGTGCGGGCCGGGTGTTGGAAGTAGCCAGGTAGGGGAGGGCGGATCGGGGATGGTCAAAAGGGACTTATAGGCCTACTTACCGGGCTTCGGCCCCCCCACCCTTACTACTACTACTACTACTACTACTACACTGCATCAATATTAAAGGCAAAGTTAGTGCGCGAAATAACATATTGCGAAAACTCACAGGTACAGCATGGGGAGCTCAACCAGAAACGCTTAGAAGCTCGTCTTTGGCGCTCTGTGTGTCCACTGCGGAATACGCCGCATCGGTTTGGGCAGCTTCAGCTCACGCGAAACATGTGGACGTCGCTATCAACGAGACAGCAATAATCGTGACAGGCTGCCTAAAGCCAACTCCAGTTGATAGTTTGTATCCACTTATTGGTGTGGCACCCCCATCTGTGCGAAGAGCTGTCGCCACGGATGCTGAAAGGACGAAACAGGAAACCGATGCACGCCATCCTCTGCACCAACACGACCCAGCCGGTCGACGCCTAAGATCAAGGAAGAGCTTCATGGCAAGATCACATATACTCGAGGGATCCATAGAAAATAACCGTATCACTGGGTGGACCCAATAGCTAACTACTCGGGAACCCCCAAGAGAAGAAATGGCTCCAGGCAAACACCTCCCTTTCGCGGTATGGAAATCCCTAAATCGGCTAAGGACAGGAGTGGCAAGGTGCAAGACAAATTTGTTGAGGTGGGGAATATCTGAGAACGACGATGTACTGTGTTCATGTGGCCAGCCCCAGGATATGAGCCACCTACTGGTCTGCCCACGACTGGAAGAAGGATGCACGCACGAAGACTTAATTTTATGTAACGACAAGGCTATTGCAGCCGCTATTTTTTGGAAAGATATCGTATGAGCCGGACACGGAAAGTAAAGTAAGTAAGTATGAACAAGATAGATAGATAGATAGATAGTGTTTGGAGGACGAAGAATCAATGGAGCATGTTTTATGCCACTCTCCACCAATGGAAAGAATCAGACAAACAGTGTTTGGAAATTCTCAAATTACTCTTGTATATTTCAAAAGTATCCACCCCAGAAAGCTAATCGACCTCATGAAAAGGATCGAGCCTCTGGCCTAGTGGAAGCCACATATGTGGGTCACAATAGACCAAGGGTCGCAGTAGTATGCTTACGTGTACGAATACGAAAATGTCAAAGGAAATTCAAGCAGTTCTGAAGCAAAAGCGAGATGTTGTTAACCAAATGATACATTGTTATATTACTTAGTTTAGTGATATTATATTAACACAAATCTCCCAAATTACAATAATAGTTACTGGAGTCAATAATAGGTTTTGCTTTTGTGGTTACTAATGATTTCCGAAATAAAGTGAAAAATAAAATATGAATTGGGCCAAAGGATATGATTCTGAGCTTGTATAAATCAATACTTGCTTAAGTTTGTGAGTATTTCCAGATCAACTTAAAGTGGCAAGGGTTCTGCCAGTTTTTAATTTTCAAATTTCCCATTTCAATGTGACGTAAGCAATTGAAAATTCATCATTATATTATAAATATCTTTATTGTAAATTGATTTAAGTATCTCACAGTGTTATTCTTATTTTGAAAATGCATTTTTTCTATTTTTTTGTGACGATTTCTTTTTCATTGTATGATCTTGTGGGCAAGAAGAAAATAAACTAAAAACAATAAATGCAATTATTTTTTATATTTTTCTTTTTAATTCAGTCATTGGGGATTTTTACCTGGAAAAAAGTCGGGAAGTTTTGAAAATTTCCAGGTTTGTAGGTTTCGGGGTCCCTAACTAAAATCCGTAAAACGCACAATTCGACATTTGCCGCCGGCGCCGCCATCTTGCCAAGATGGCGGCCAAAATCGGTATTTTTGCGAATATCTCGAAAACTATGCATTTGTCGAAAAAATATGTGGAGAGCAAAATTAAAGAAGATAAAATTTCCTACAAAAAAGGTTTTATGAAAATTTTCGTTAAAGGTAACTGTTTAGGCACAAAATCCCTGGAAATTTTACAAATTTGCGTAAAGTGTCAGATATATAGCCGCTTTTTCGAAATGAAATGTCTAGTATGGTTCACTAAAACTATTTTTTGAGGCTTTCTACAATTTTGTCATGAAACAGTGGCGTATCATTAAGTGGCTCAAGTTATTAATTTATGAATAATTAAGTTTAATTATTGAAAATGCTGTACTTATTTCCACATCAGCCAAGAGGTAAAGTACATGGCGCGTTTTTTTTTAACGTGGTTTCCCCTGGGGGTCTAATCCACTAGGTAAATAAAAACCCTAAACTTATCTGCACAAGCTCGACGGACCTGGCTCGTTGATGTCAAAGTCGATTGTGTCTGCTATGCTGGGCTCAGGATGGTCTTTCAATTCGTCGAACTATTCATCTTCAGCCACCAGAGGGATATCCACAGACAAATCTAACTCCTCTTCATCGGATTCGTCGAGTGACACTTCAGTGACGTTGTCGCAGGATTTTCCATTGCAGTATTCACAAATTATTTTTACAGGATAAAAATGCCAATAGGGACTTTGGAGCTGGATCTTTCAACGTTGTTACTGGAATAATGCATGATCTTGTTTTCTTCCAACCCCATTCTTCGGCGTCTTTGGTACAACCATACCATTGCTGAACCTGGTGGTAAGTGGTAAGTGCGCAATGAATGCTGTCGTGCTGCTGCTCTCGTAGGTGGTAAAGATGCCAAATTAAATTTACTTTTTGTTACCGATTTCACAAAACAGTGGTATCGATATTTATCCAGATTTATGTTCTCTCTGTCTTTGCATCCATAGAGAGCAAGAAGAAATTTCTCACCTGCAATAGCAACTTCGTCAGCGGTGGCATGCTTCTTTTGAAATGCTTCTATAGAAGCTTATAAGTCTCAACGTTTTTCAAGAGTTGTTAAAGTTTTCAGCTTCCCTTGGTTGAATAAGGCCGACGTCGTATCACATCCACTTATTGCGTGGATGAACAAGATGTTGTCCTTCATCGCTTCGACGCCATTTAAACTCTGCGACGAATAGATGTTGTCGACTGTTTTTCCTCTTCCAGGCTTCAGGAGGTATACATTATGGTAAGCCTTGCACAGTGCTGTCAACAGAACAATGAGGTCGACATCCTCTCCAACAACAACAACGTATTCATATGAAGATGACATCTCGATTGCCGTATTTGTTATTAATGTGTCTGCGTCTTCTGTAGCCTGGATCACTGTGAAGTGCACTTCTTTAAATTTCCGTTTCAAGATGGATATAAAGCGACCTTTGTTTGCATCGTTGGATAGGAAATTTGTCTGTGAGACTGTGGGGATCAAGGACTCATCAAACAAAACATCTGCTGTACTTTTTTTTGTAATCTTCGCTGTCGTTCTGCGCTTTTCGAGCTTTTTTCTGCAGCGTCTGTAGGGTAGCCATCGAAAACAATAACCGCATTTGACTGATAGTGTCTTTGTACATAATTTACGTAACTGTTGAAACCAAATGTTTCATTTCGGCTCCAAACAAGTCAATGTCTGTAACTGGCGAAAAAGCTTTGTATAGCAGGGATTTCGCTGTTTTTCGCATTCCGGCTCCAGAAAACAAGGACAATGGGTACGGAACCAACTCATACTGCAGATGCTGTTCAAGTTCTTCATCGCTCTGTTTTGCAACCCAAAGTCTCTGGAAAATGAGTAGAGGGTCAATGGGCACCACTTTATCATCAATACGAATACTCGAGTTCACTGCTTTGTCTTTGCGTCTCAGAACCACATCACCAAAGTTTTTCCCAATCATATTATTTATTCCAACTTTCCCAATTCGCTCTGCATCAAAACAATTTATTGTTTTGATCTCCAACAACGTCTGAGGCAATGGACATTATTTCGTCTACGTCTGGGAAAGGTGGGTGTTGCGCAAGCCAAAGCAACATCTTTTCCACATCATTGTCGTCTCGAGTAATGCGTGAATTTCTCATATCTACGTGTTGTTCTCCAGATTGAAAATAAACTCCGCAGAACTTATCAATTTCATCACATACGTTGTGCAGATACACCATTCCTAGTGTCCACCGTAAACGGTTAACTTTAGCGAAAATTTTTATAAAACCTTTTTTGTAGGAAATTTTATCTTCTTTTATATTTTTTCGAAAGATGCATAGCTTTCGAGATATTTGCATAATACCTATTTTGGCCGCCATCTTGTTAAGATGGCGGCGCCGGTGGCAAGTGTCGAATTGTGCATTTTATGGATTTTAGTTATGGACCTCGAACCCTACAAACCTGGAAAGTTTCAAATCTTCCAGGCTTTTTTCCAGGCAAGCCCCTTTTTTGATCCCCAATGACTGAACTATTTCTACAAAACTAAATATATAACGTTGAATTATGAACTAATAACACTGAACTGGATTTTTACTCCATTCCTTGATTGAACAAAGAGTTCCCAACGCTCGATTATGTGTCTCGACTTTTGGAATGAAATTATCGTTATTTTAAAATAAAAAGGTTACTGAGATAATGGGTACATAAGTTTGATTAACTACCTGAATCTAAATACAAACTACATAAACTCTTAACTGCAAAAAATGCTAATTGAGAATAAAACATTAGATGGACGCAATAATTTCTCGAGATGATATCAAACTCTGAATTGAATTACTATAATATTGTTTCCAGGGTGCTCTTTTTTTAGTCGTTTGCCTGGCATATGATTTAACTCTGCTCGTATTGTCCCATAGCAATTTCTTACTTCTTTAATTCAAATTCCTTTATTCACAAAAAGATCACAAAAGGTGATATGTGTTTCGTCAAATATTTCAAAAATCATAATTAATCTAAAAAATATTCAAATGCAGGTACAATAGTAAATTAAGAAAGTACTTATCTATAGGCTAATATTAAAATAGGATCACAACAGTAGGCACTTAGAGTGTTGTATGCTCATGAAAACGCAAAACTCCTACTGCAAATAGGCATTAGAAAAAAAATCATTTAATGAATAAATTGGGCCTTCATGGAGCATATCCAACAGTTTTTTCTTAAAAGCTCTAAGGTTCGGCGCTCTTCTTATTTCCAATGGTAAACGATTAAATATTTTTATGGGAGTAACATAGCAACTTTTAGAAGTGGCAGTCAATCGAAAATTCGGAAGCCGCAAATCATGGCCATTTCTAACCAACCATCTATTTAATCGATGCGTTTTCCAATACTTCCACCAACCGCAAAAGGTTCCAAAACATCGGGAAATGCCGCTGCCCAGTCCATTTTCATTATTTTCAATATTAATCTTCTGTCAATTAATAATTATACATTTATTACAGGTGTTGGGCCAAACACAGGATCACAGGCACAGAGTTTTGGTGGCCGCCGCAAAGAACATTAAGAATTGGTTCGTAAAAGTGAGGAAGATTAAGGCAATTTACCATACTCTTAATCTCTTCAATCTTGACGTGACGCAAAAATGCTTAATTGCCGAGTGTTGGGTGCCGGTTTTGGATCTGGAAAATATCCAACTGGCTTTAAGAAGAGGAACGGTAAGTTGGCCGAATTATTTTAGTTGAACTTTGTAAAGAACTACGGGAGGGAATGGCGATTTTTTGTCAACTGACAAGAGAAAATTTTTCCTGAAATTAAATGTATATTGGGATGATTTCATTTCCCTGATTTCAGGGGAAGTCCTATAAACCTGAGTAAAGAAAGACATATCTACTTTAGATATTTTTGTTGTTTATTATATAACTGGTCGGGATAAACAACTGACTTTGTAATGATTTATTACCATACAGGTGGGGGTGGCAATTAACTGTATAATTAACCACAATCAATTTAGTGGACTGTATTAAGATAGGGTGGCGGGGGTTTTACACAGAGGTTGTGAATTGAAACAGTTATTAAGTACTTTAATAATGCAATTGTTCATTTGCATTTGATATGAAAAATATATATACAATTCTTAAACTACTATCACGCATTCATTCATTCCCATAAAACTAAATATACACCAAGTTACTTATTACTAAATATCTACAGAAGAAAACGTCTTGATTCTTTAAATCTGAACTGTTATTTAAATCTGAACTGAATTAAATTAATCGTTTTCTGTCTCTGAAATTTCAACCTTTCGTTCACACTAAAAATACCTTGAGGTCTTCGTCGATTTTCTACTGTTACCGTACCCAACATTGGATTTACTAGTATTGGAATGGATTTCTCTACCGTCAATTTCCAGGCGCCACACAGAGAGGCCACGCTATGAAAAACTCACCCAACTTAGGTAACTGACAAAAATAACCAGGGTAATCTTATTGCTATACAGCCTTCTTTCCAAGTTACATTAGCCCTGAATTGTCAGTGTCATAAAACAAGCGATGAGAAGCTTGTCAAAAATAGCGTCTTGAATGCGTATATTGTTATAACTTTTTTAATTGCAATAATTATTGATAAATTCTGTCTACTCTTTGTGCTCTAATCATCATGCAAAATAATCAACGTGGTAAATAGATCATTATTGTATAAAAAAAATATTGTTGCATTTTACTGTTATTCTCAGGAGGCATTTGCATGAGTTCTGTAAAAATTAACAAATTTATACAAACGTAGGATTTCTCTTACAAAACAAGTAGCAAATTCTGCCATATTCAGTGTCAATATTGCCATAGTTTCTTTTCGTAAACATTTTTATTTAAAATGTTAATGCGCTTAGCTGCTACTTTTTGCTTATAATGTTGTAATTTAGGTAGGCACAGGAGGATGATATTTTCGTAACCTTTTTACTAGAACTGGCAGTGAAGCAATTTTTATTATTATTATTATTTTTTTAATTCTTATTCTGTTCCCTCATCAACTGTGATCCTAATTTGTAAATACCATATATATTTGCCAAAACAATTATTTACATACAAAACTCTTTAAATAGGTTAAAACGTCTGTAGGTGGCGCCACCTACAAGTAGAAACCAAACTAATATCAAATTTGAACTTTTCATGTCAAAAAACCCCTAGATACCGATTTTTATTAAAATATTTCAATTATTCCAAAAGTTATTTACAAAAACAAAAATAAAAATAAAATTTTAAGTATTTTCGGACATAGGTTCATATGAAGTTTTTTCTTATTTTTAAGCAAGAAACCCCATCCCGAATGTTTTTGCGATATTAATGAAACACCCTGTTTTTTAATGTTAATTTAGTATTGCGATAATGTTTGTGTGTCCTGTAGCAACATATTCCTTTGTGTTCTATTTTTTTAAGTATTGAATTTAATTTTGCTTCGACAAATGTAACCTCAAGCAGGGATAATTCTGTTATAAAAAATAAATTAATATTTCTGCTGATACTTACTTCACTGTTTTACTATTTGAATTTCTCCAACTTCTCAAGGAATAGCCTGATGTATTTTAAAAAGTGTCAGTTATAATGAGACACCCTGTATAGTGTGAATAATATATCTGTTGATATTAGTATGTTACATTTACACTTAAAACACATTCCTGAATACAAAAGTACAAGCTTTATTGCTTTCCCGAATTGTTGGTAAGTTTTGATACTTTCTGCCCCACTGTGCGCCATTTTACATCTTCTTCAAGAGAGACGCCACGATTCTGTATTGTCCCAGAATTGCGTTAAAACGCCCAAAAGAGTTCTTTGTCCAAGCTTGGACAAAGGGAACAGAGGTACAGCAGATATTCTATAAATATCTGTGCATACAAAAGGAGTAAAATGGCCAAAAGGGACTTGACTTTTGGCCCGACGGAGCTACAGCACGTTTTACTGCTATTCGAGTGAACGCTTGAACTGCACTAAATCTGAACAGAGTTACAGCAGATATTCTCTAAATATATGTGCAAACAATATATTGGCTTAAATCGGGGCTGCGACTGGGGCATATGTTTTGGCGCCATCTTTAAGCGGAGCGGTTGTAAGGCACAAAGCTAATTTTTCCTACGCGCGCGGAGGGAGCAATAAAGCGGGAAATTACGCGTAGGGTTCATTTGAGAGGGTGGAAGCATGTTCTTTCTTTCTTTCTTTGACATATTGTTATTTACACAACACTGACGGAGACAAGGATATATAAGGTCTGTTCTAGCAGCGATTTCAAATGGTTTCAAACCGTCCGGAGTTTGCGCATAACGATATAAGCGTCGCTTATATGGCTATGCGCAAACTCCGTATGGTTTGGAACCGTTTGAAATCGCTGCTAGAACAAACCTATAAAATTGAGAACGATTAAGAACGATTTGTTTGACGGAGTGTCATTTTGCTTTACGAGAATTGTTGCATAAATGACGGACTCTATTATACCAACAATTCAGTTCGGACTAAGGTGTAACTGAAATACAATGCTTTAAATGCATAAATTTCTGTTTACCTGGGGTTAAATAAATATATTTAGATATTAATTATGGCTCATTCATATTACATACATATAGGGTGTTATCACCAAACTATACGGTGAAAAACGAAAGTTATTACATGTTGTGGTGTTTCCCCAACAATAACTATACATTATTAAGCTTTAAAGGCATACCAAAGTCACGATGCGTTTTATAAGAGTCGTTCACTGATTTTAGAGAAATTTGTCGAGTTTTTTTTGGTGCGCGCGCATGCTAGGCGAGCGGTTTAGAAATTGCAGTGTCGGGAAATCTCAATTCATCGTGAAAACTACAGGACACTTTAAAATCATCTTAACTTTAAAACACTTAATAAATGTGGAACTATGCAGCCCAAATAATATTTTTATAAAAATGCCATAAAATTAAAATATTAGTAGCCCTAACCTAACATAATAAAAACTCATAAAATATTGATCAAATCATATCAAAACCCCAACTTTCTCGGAAGGATCCGGTACAAGAAAGAATAAAACAAAGAATCATAGACACGATTATGGACCTCATTTGCTCAAAATGCAAAAAATCCTGCATCTGTACATTATCACCCCTAAAACCAGGAGAGCTCTTCGGGGCTCCCTGTGATGTATGCAAAGTCGTTTTTTGTAAGAACTGCTCAAACATTATCCCAACTGAATCTAGAGCTATTGCGCTTAGCCAAAGGCAGCTCATGTACTTCTGTGCAGTAACGTGCCGTGGGTATAAGAGCGGGAGGGGCGAGCTATTTCGAGGGCGCCGAATGATGAGCTATTTGCAGTTTGCATTAGGAGGCTGAGGCGGGTTAGATAGAGGGCGGGGGGGGGGGGGGGCGTTCGCCCCCCCTGGCCCCCTATACGGCACGCTACTGCTTCTGTGCTGACTGCAGGATTGAACCACACGAACTACCTAAACTTAAAAAAGAAATTGGCGATCTCCAAAACAATGCATAAAGCGCGCTCAAAAAGTACCAGACATTGAACCACACAAACTACCGAAACTAAAAAAAGATATTGGTGACCTCCAAAAGCAATTAGAACAATTCACAAAAAACACCGAAAAAGTTCCCAGCAAGTCAAAAATTACGGAAATGGTGCAGATCTCAGTCCAGACCCAAACTGATCTCCTCACGACACAGAAATATCAAACTTAAAAACTAACCAACTTAAAGACTTTAAGGAGACAATTGATATTTTACAATCAGAACTGCTACCAGTGAAGAAAAAGTTGTCAGAACTGGAAAACCAACCTACGGTGAGTGGACACTCAATAACTGGAAAACCTATTGAAGGCACAGTCGAACCCGCAATTAAAGAAATTCAGGAAAGAGAATTAAGAACCCGAAATGTGCTTATTTTTGGACTCAGAGAGCAAAAAGCAAATACCAAGGAAGTTAGGTGGGAAAAAGAAAGCAAGGTTGTCAAAGACATATTAACCTCTGTCTGCCCTGAGGCCGACTTGACAAACATAAAAAAACTTTAGGGTTGGGACCTACAATCCACAAAAGAGTCGTCCTGTTAGAGTAATCTTTGCGTCAAAGGAAGAAGCGCTTAAGGTACTAAAAAATAAACACGTATTGGAAAACACTGGTAAATACCTAAAATATGATCAGACACAAGCACAGAGGGAGTACTTAATGGATGTACTAAAAGAGCTTGAACAGAGAAAAGCTTCAGGTGAGTCAAACCTAAAAATCAAATATATTAAGGGCATTCCAAAAACAATCAAAAAACCAGTTCTTGAAAACCAGAAAGATCATGCATCAAAAAACTAAAAACAACAAATCCGGCTGCACCAACTGAGATCTCATTGTGCTATACCAATGCAAATTCACTTACCAACAAGCTGAATGAAATTCAGGTGTTTATGCAAAAAGAGCAACCCTCAATATTCATGCTTACGGAAACATGGTTAAATTATACTATTCCTGACTCGTTAATCAATATTCCAGGCTACAAGATTTATCGTGATGACAGAACTAGTCACAGAGGAGGTGGAGCATGTATCATAATTAATAATTCTATAAATGGGATACAAATAAAATCCAGTTCAAACAATCAGTATCATATGCCAACCTCCATAAATGCAGTTTGTGTCAATTTGATCCTTGCAAACCTAACATTTCTCCTGGGATGTATTTATCGACCACCAAACATCACGCCAAATGATAATGAAGTATTGATTGACACTCTCCATGACATATACAGGTCAAATCCAAACACCCTTATTTTTGGGGATTTTAACTACCCAGAAGTAAACTGGAATAATCTCACTGTAACTGCAAATAATGCTTTAGCCCAAGACTTTATCAACAAATATCAACAGTGGGGTGTCTGGCAGATGGTCAAGGAATGTACCAGATTTCGTGGAAACCAAGCTTCTCTTCTCGACTTGCTACTTGTAAGTGATCAAAAACTAATTTCTAAAATAAATTATTTACCATCGATAGGTAAAAGTGATCATTTAGTTATTACCGCAGTGGCACAACTGCAGATACTTAATCAACCAACCAAAAAAATATTAAAACGAAAATTCTGGAAAGATAGATATACACAGGTCCACAATAATCTGACCGAGAAACTCACTGGTAATATGGAACATCCTTCAGTTACATATAGCACACTTGAAAGGGTAATAAAGCAAACAATCGAGATATTTTTTCCTTTAGAAGGCTGTAGATACAATGCAACAAAACCCTGGATGAATGATAGTATATTTAAAGAAGTAGATTTAAAAAGGAAGCTCTGGCACAAATATAAATCATCTCGTACTGCAGAAAACTATGAACTATATAGGCAACAGAATAATAACCTAACAAAATTAATCCATGATGCCAAATCACAATTTGAAGAGAACCTGCTGGAAAGAGAAGATAAACACTTTTATAACTATATAAAACGCAGTCTAAATAGTACTCAACGAGAAATTGTTTTAAAAGACCCAACAAATCATGAAGTAATAACTAATAACAAAACAACAGCCGAAATTCTTGCTGAACAATTTTGTAAAGTGTTTACACATGAAGATCTTTTAAACATGCCTCAGCACAAGCTAGAGTAAAAAACGAGATCTCGCATATACTGGTTACCGAAGAAAAGGTTTTAGAAGCACTAAATTCACTCAAGCCCGATTCCAGTCCAGGACCGGATGATATACCTTCACTATTTTTGAAACGATGTAGCACAACTTTGGCTCCATTTCTGGCAAAGGGTCTACAGGATGTCCTCAACAACGGAGATATTCTAGAAAATTGGGCCAATGCATATGTAATCCCTATTTATAAAAAGGGAAATAAATATGATCCAGCCAACTACAGGCTAATCAGTCTGACCTGTCATTTATGCAAGGTACTGAAAAAAGTTATAGTACCAGAAATGACAAATTTTCTTATTTTAAATCAGGTGATCCCTTAAACACAGCATGGATTCCTGCCTCAACGGTCTACCACCTCCAGTCTACTTGAATCTCTAAACCATTGGACTCAAGAATATGATGAAGGCAGACCAGTAGACATTATATATCTTGATCAAGAAAAAGCCTTTGACAAGGTTCCTTTTCAAAGGTTACTGTACAAACTGGAGTATTTTGGTATCCGAGGTAGTTTGCTGACATTTATAGAGGGATTACTCACAAATCGTGCCTTTCAGGTGAGAGTGAATGGCACTAAAGCAGCCCGCACATTATCGCGGAATGGAATGGATCGGAATAGAATGGGACAGAACGAAAATTTTATAAAGCATGTAAATAAGTTAGGGTCCGCACACTAACGCGGATCGGAAGCGCGCGGATAGGATCGGAACGGAACGGAATCGCTGGGATTGCTCTGCGAGCGAATTTTTCCGTGGTTCCGCGGCAACAAACACAAAGTTATCAAGCTAGCCTAAAAATAAACCACTCATATACAAATCTTTTCCGCGGACTTCCGCGCTAATGTGCGGGGATTCAGAATTTCCATTCCATTCCGTTCCGTTCTATTCCATTCCGATCCATTCCGTTCCGGGGTAATGTGCGGGCTGCTTAAAGCAGCCCGCACATTACCCTTTACAAAATTTTCGTTCTGTCCCATTCTATTCCGATCCATTTTTCGTTCTGTCCCATTCTATTCCGATCCATTCCGTTCCGCGATAATGTGCGGGCTGCTTTATTCTTCCTCAAACCGAGTTATCAGTGGTGTCCCACAGGGGTCGGTCATCGGACCTTTATTATTTATAACATATCTGAGTGATCTAAGTCAGATGATAGGTACCAACATTTCCTGTTTCGCTGATGATACTAAACTATTGCAATCCTTCTCTCGAATCACAGCTCTTTGAAGAGGACATCAGAAAACTTGAAACATGGATGTGGCAACTAAAGCTCAATCAGGACAAGTGCATTGTTTTGCATATCGGTCCAAATAATCCTTGCATTACATATTGGTTGGGTAACGACGAAATTAAGAGTGTGGAAGAGCAGAGAGATCTTGGTGTCATTATAAGTCGTGATCTTAAATGGGAGATACACATATCACAAATGGTGAAGGAAATCAACTCCCTAATGTATCTGATACAGAGAGCCTTTTTAAATAAATCCATAGAACTGATGAAGAAGATATATACAACCTACGTACGACCCAAACTAGAATATGCACACTCAGTATGGAATCTTTTTTACCTGAAAGACATTGAAATCCTGGAGAAAGTGCAGCGTAGGTTCACCAAGATTCCTTACATACTAAGAGATACATCTTATAACGAACGACTTGCATTGTTTGGGCTTAGCTCACTTAAAGAAAGAAGGGATCGAGGGGATTTAATTGAAACTTTTAAGATCTTAAACAACAACTACTCCCCTGATTTAAATCTCAATATATTTACACTCAACAACAACGAACATCTAAGGGGCCATTCAATGAAATTAAACAAAGAGAGATGTTCGGGCATGATAAGAAAAAACTTTCTAACAAATCGCGTCGTCTACACCTGGAATGGCTTGAGTGATGATACCATCAGTGCACCTATCAAAAACATCTTTAAAACAGACTGGAGAAGAACCTCCAGTCAATTAACTCTACCTTGGTGCATTATCTCTCAACTGTGATAATTGTTGAAATGTGATAATTAACTAATTAACTAACTGTGATATTTGATTAATTAACTAAATAATCTAATAACAACCTGTGATAAATAGAAAAGTGTGATTAAACTGTGATAAACGAACTGTGAAAATATAGACTTAGCACAATGCAGCATCTCATCGGAATTTCCGCTCACTGCTGCTCGCAATATAAATAATAATAATATGTTTGATGGTTAATATATAAATGCCTTAAATATAAATAATCAGTATGTAAAGTTCATTAGCATTAGATTAAATCTCCAGCCAATGCGCCTATTTTTACTGTTACACCTGTTGAGTGTATAACTAGGCGCAGCTAGGAATTTTTTGGTAACAACGGTCTCCAGAGTACAGAAAAAGTACTTACTTGTATGATACTGTAAGGAATTAAGAGTTTTTCTTTCATTCAGTTCAGTGAAAATAGTGTAACAGACTGCATCAGACATCTAGGTCTCAATTCGACTAATGCAAATACTCTCTTTAGGAACGTAGTGGGAGCTCAGTTCCGCCGATTCTAAATCGAATGGATACTCCCGAGGATCCGCCAACTTACAATCATACAAACAAGTTTACAACAGCTTTTCAAGCACTGTACGATTCGTACGGTATAGCCTCTTACAGGGAAATGAATCCCACACCTTATACGATCATTACGTTTCCCTTCCTGTTTGCCATTATGTTTGGAGATTTCGGTCATGGTACTCTCATGGCGTTGTTTGGAGCTTGGATGGTTCTTAAGGAGAAGCCATTGGCGGCGAAAAAATCTGATAATGAGGTGAGGAAACTAATAATACCCCGTTACGTTTTTAACACGAGATAGAAATTAAACACATCTTGATACAAATTGTTTTTATTTTTTTTGTAATTATAAACTAATTTTATATTCTATGTTTTGCTTTTGCAAGAAATGTATGTTCATCATTTTAGTGCACTGTTAAATATGTATTATAAAAACTGATTTATTTTTAGATCTGGAACATATTCTTCGGTGGTCGTTACATTATTTTACTTATGGGGCTGTTTTCAATGTATACCGGCCTTATTTACAATGATGTATTTGCGAAGTCCGTAAATATTTTTGGAAGCAGTTGGAAAGTATCAAAATTGTCATATCATAATGATGTTATGCCAATTGTAACTGATCATATGTTGGATCCCGCAACGAAAGATTATGAAGGTATGCATGAATTGAAAATAGAGCTTTTATTTTTGTAAATTTGGTCAATTTCGCGATCATTTGTTCATTGTTATAATCTATAAATTTCCCAGGAGGGAAACTGGGCGGCAGTAATTAAACGAGACAACACAGATACTCAAAAAAAAAA
>MU184864.1:82676-99632 GCA_016904865.1 Pissodes strobi | reverse complement strand
AATAATGGTTCAGCATTTGCTGCTCGGGATTAGGGAAAACCCAGAAAAACCTAATCAAACCATTTAACTTAGTTTACTACTCTAAACCTAATCCTTTTCTCATTCCTTCAAATTTTATTGGCATCAATGGCTTTGTAAACATGTCTGCTAATTGTTTATCTGTGGACAGGTATTTTGATTTAATTACACATTTTTCTACCTGTTCTCTGGTAAAATGATACGTTTATGTTTTGATCTTTTGTGATTTGTTGGATTCTTAACAATACTTATGCAACCATTATTGTCCTCATATAAAATAATTGGTTCTGATATATTAATATTTATACTTATTGCTAATGACTTTACCCCTGACAGCTTCAAAAAGAGCCATATATTCGGCTTCAGTAGATGACGCCGCTACTGACAACTGCCGTTTTGTATTCCAACATATCACACAGTTTTCAAACATTTTAAATACGTATCCTGTTGTGCTTTTCCTATCATTTACATCATCACGTCCCCAGTGAGAATCAACATAACCAGTTAAGAGGTGAATATAATCCTCACATCATCTAACATTTGTCAATCTTAAATTTATTGTACCATTCAGATATCTAAGAACCCTTTTTAAACACTGCCATAGCTCTATATTATTTTTGTTTTGATACCTGCTTAAAATATTAGTAGCTGCACTTAGATCAGGCCTAGAACATAGCATAATATACATTAAACAGCCGATGAGATTCCGACAAGGACTATCATATTTTTCTTCGCAATTTAAAGCTGTATAATTTAATTTACTTGGGAGAGGAGTGCTGACAGCGTTACAGTCATACATATTAAATTTATGCAAAATTGTTTTTATATTAAAGATTGATCTAGAGTAATTATTTTCGAATTTTGCAGTTTTAATTCCCAAAAATAATTTAATATCTTAAATCAACCATACAAAATTTTTTAGCCAAATAAGTTTTGAAGCTACTCATGGTATCATTCCTGTTGTGGCAATTACAAGATCATCTACATAAAGAACTACATAAATGTTTTTAAATATCGCACCTCTGTCTAAAATATAAATACAGCGGTCAACTGATGAATTTTGAAACCGTTTTTCTTTAAGAACCATTTCAAATAGTTCAAACCAACATCTAGCTAGCGGATTGTTTTAATCCATACAAAGCTTTATGCAATTTAAAAACTTGGTTTGGTTTACTTGTCACACCTTCAAGAACCTTCATAAGTATTTCGTCTTTTAATGTTCCATTTAGAAAAGCTGTTTTTACATCCATATGATGTATTAAAAGGTTAAATTGATTTGAAAAAGCAATTATAAATCGAAAACTTTGAATTCTCGCCACCGGTGCAAAAGTTTCGTTATAATCTACCAAGTATTCTTGAGTGAAGCCACGAGCAACTAAGCGAGCTTTATATCTTAAAGGTGTTCCAAATTCATAATTTTTAATGGAAAATATCCATTTACAGTCTACTATATTTTTATTTTCGGGTCTTGACACTAATGACCATGATTGATTTACCAGTAGTGAATTTATTTCATCTTATATAGCTTGTTTCCACTGAACTGTATTTTCCCTATTTTTAATTTCCTGATATGATAAAGAAGTCTGGCAAACCACTGATTGAGCGCAAATAAAATAGTCCTCTGACAAATTATTTTCATTATAACATATAGGTGAACGACTTTAGATTGTATCACTACTTCTTGGTTGAATATCATTTGGCAGATCTGTTTAACCACAGACTTACTACATTCATTATTTAGTTTGACAATTTTGTTATGGTTTTTATTAACATTCCTGGATTCTTGTTGATCTGATTTAGCCACACCCTGTACCATGTCCTCCCAGAACTTTGGTCACCAATACAACTACTTGAATTTTGTTCACCGCCAGCCTGAAGAGTGTGCTTGAGTTTACGCCACACCAATCGTGTAAATTCTTTAGCCATGATGTTTTGCGTCTCCCTGGACCACGATTGCTAGCAATTTTACCCTGCATGATGTTCTGCAGTAGTCGGTATTTCGCGCCCCTCATTACATGACCGAAGTATTCTAATTGTCTCCGTTTGATGGTGCATAGGATTTCAGTGTTTTTATTTAGATGTTTAAGTATAGCTAAGTTTCGGACTTCATCCATCCATAATACCGTCAGGATTCTCCTATAACACCACATCTCAAACGCCTCCAGTCGCCTCATTTGAATGCTATTTCTAGTCCAGGCCTCCACTCCGTAAAGCAAAATTGAAAACACATAACAGCGCAACAAACGGATCCTCAAAGGCAGTCTAAGATCTCTACTGCAAAGAACTTTTTGAATTTTTTTGACTGCTGGGCAAGCGTACTCTATTCTTGACCGGATTTCCGTGTGATTGTTCTCATCGTTATTTATTAGACATCCGAGGTACCTGATCTGTCTAACCTGCTCCATTCTCACACCTCTGACTGTTACTGTAGCCGTTGTATCAAGATCGAGACCTGCTACTGCACATTTAGCAGTGACTGTAAATCCTCTTCATTGGAGGCCAGAAGTACCGTGTCATTTGCATATCGTAAATTGTTTATGACTTCGCCATTTACTACAATGCCCTCTTTCAGAGATTGCCTCCTTGAATATTCTTTCAGAGTAGACATTAAATAGTAGTGGCGATAAAATACATCCTTGCCTAACACCTTTTTTAATGTTGACTGATTCTGAGTTGGTGTTATCTACTCTTACTACTGCGGTTTGATTCCAGTATAAATTTGCGATTATGCGAACCTCCTTCGCATCCAATCCAATATCTTTTAAGACTTCTATAAGCACATCATGCTTGTTTCGATCAAATGCCTTCCGAAAATCTATGAAGCAAGCATACAAGTCAACCGTCAAATTTCGACATCTCTGAGCAAGCACGTTCAGCCCGAACAAAGCCTCCCCTGTACCGCACTCGTTGCGAAACCCGAACTACAACTCACTAAGGTACTCTTCACATTGTGAAGGAATTACCTTTAAAAATATTTTAAGTAGGTGACTCATCAAACTGATGGTCCTGTCATCACCGCATGTTTTTGCAGTTGCGCTTTCTTTGGTAATATGATAAAGACTGACTTTGCTCAATCGCTGGGAATGTGTCCACTGGCATATATGGCATTAAATAGTTCCGTTAAAACCTGCATATCCTTTCTGTCCTCTATGATTTTGTAGAGTTCGCAAGGTATTTCATCTGGTCCTATTGCCTTACTAGTTTTTGCAAGTTTTATAGCCCGTTCGCATGTTATTAGTGGTCCTTCTAGAGTTGTTACTTATTACTGGCGGTTCATCTGCACGGATATCATTGAACAGATCGGTGATGTACTTTACCCACTCGACTAGTTTGTCCTCCAGATCAGGTATGGCTTTCCTTTGGTCGTTGTGTAGTTGCCCAGCTTTCCTCTTGTTATTAGTTCCAGCAGCTTCCTTGATTCTCTTGTACATGTTGAATATCGTATTTTGCCTCCAGTTCCTCGATTTCCGCACACTGCTCGGTCAATCCTTGCGCCTTTGCTTGCCGGATTTTCTGCGTCACCGGAAATACTCGGGATTTTAACACTTTCTAAACGGTATATTATTAGGCACCTAAATGCGTAATTTTGCCCTAATTTGACCGACTCTATATATCTTACGGTTTTCGAGATCCCCATACATAGACTCGAATTCGAGCCACTCTGTACAGGAAAAACTTAAGGGAATGAACAAGCCTGAGAAGTTTCGGAAACGCAGAGCAAGTAGCAGCAGATCGAGAAGCTTATCGAAATGTGATCGCCAACATCCAGTAGTAATGTATAGGCAGCTGATTAGTAGGCAGTAGTATCAATCTCGACCTGGACTATTTCGTGTTCATGAATCTGCCAGAAAAAAGATGGCGATGGGGGTATTTATATTGGCTACTTGTAAACAGTAGAATTGGTAATAGAAAAATATTACTACTTCTTTTAACAACACATCAAGCCAGAATAGTGCAAGCATCACGTTGAAGCCTTCGAAAAGTTAAATCGGATCTATGACACAGGGCATTACTCCATAGGCATTGTGTAGGCGACAAATAATTTGTCTAGATTTACTGTTGGTTGACTATATTTTAAATTTCTAGGTTATCCATATCCGTTCGGATTAGATCCTGTCTGGCAGCTATCAAAGA
Source organism: Pissodes strobi (assembly GCA_016904865.1). Taxonomy (NCBI): domain Eukaryota; kingdom Metazoa; phylum Arthropoda; class Insecta; order Coleoptera; family Curculionidae; genus Pissodes; species Pissodes strobi. The sequence goes on along the minus strand of MU184864.1, from coordinate 95,480 downwards.
ACAAAATTATCTTCCTGAACTCTTTCAAAATGAAGCTGTCTATTATCATTGGTATTACCCACATGTTGTTTGGTGTAGCGATGAGTTACTTGAAAAACATGTAAGTAATAATTTATACCCGTACTTATACATCTTAACGATAAAATTATTTGATTTGTAGTAAGCAAATACTTAGAAAAGATCGATTATCTATAACTTGTATCTTAGGAGTGGTTTTCCAGGTTCGATTGGGTCTTGCAATATTAAATGCGTTTTTATTTGTGTTTAAAATAGTTTTAAAAATTTAGAAGCGAAAAACATGCCGATTTTACCAATTTTTATGCTATGTCGATACAATATAAAATGATACAGTATACAGCGCAAGATTATACAAGGTGTTTCCAAATTGGTGTGTAAAATTTTAAAGAGCGATTCCTTGGGTGATTTTAAGAAAATGACTTTACATGAAATAGGTTCGCAACTGCTTTATTTTTAAGATATAGGCTCTTGAAAAAATATTTAATTAATTAATTTTATTAATTTAAATTTATTTAATAGGTACTTTTGAAATTTATATATTCTATAAAAATATTTTATTTTGTTTTTGTATTAAGTGGAAAATTTGAGCCCGTATTAAAAATAAAAAATGGTAATTATTTTTTACGAGAATATGGCCATTAACTATTACTCAAACAACTTGTTTAGTGCAAAGATATATATTTTTTTAAATTTATAAGCAAAATTCCAATAGGTGCGTTTTTCCATCATAGTACCTTACCTATCACCTAGTATAATTGTAAATTGTTGATGTTCTCAATTGAATACATTTTTCAATTGGTTAAAAGTTGAAAATATTTTATCTTTGCACAAAGCAACTTGTTTGAATAATAGTTCATGGCCATAATCTCGTAAAAAATAATTTTACTATTTTTTATTTTTAATACGGGCTCAAATTTTCCACTTAGTACAAAAACAAAATAAAATATTTTTATAGAATATAAAAATTTCAAAAGTACCTACCTTAAATTATTTAAAATTACGCCAAAGCAAAATATATAATTTAAAAAAAAATAATAAAAATTTAAATAAAAATAAAAACAAAATAAAAACAAATATTCATATTAATAACGCCAATACCATCTGAAAAACGATAAAAAAAAATTAAGTTCGTATTTAAAAAAAGAAAGTTGATGATGATCCCTTGAAGACGAAACGTCGCGTCGGATTTCAAACTGGATACCATCATTGGATAGAGCAGAAATAGTGGCAATGCAAAAGTGCAATTCAATTTGAAATCCGTTTTTAAATAAGCCCAGGAAAAAAATAAAACGATTTTTCAAAATTTCGTTTTTTTTTCGGATACTCCGGAAATACTCGGAATTTTAAAACTTTCTAAACGACTTATTGTTAGGTACCTAAATGCGCATTTTGCCTTAATTTGACCGACACTGTACGGTTTTCCAGTTCCCCATACATAGACACGAATTCGAGCCACCCTGTAAAGGGTGACTCGAATTCGAGTCCATGTGTGTATGGGGAACTCGAAAACCGTAAGAGATACAGTGTCGGTCAAATTAGGGCAAAATTGCGCATTTAGGTGCTTCTCTTGGGATTGTAGAGGAGTAATGAACGAGGAGCAGCATGGTTTCTTTTTGGGTAGATCTGCCGGCACAAATTTGGTCCTGTATGAGCATTTTATTGCGGAGTCCATGGAGAGGGGGTGCAAGCTGACTCGGTTTACGCGGACTTTTCTAAGGCGTTTGATCGAGTCGATCATGGTCTCCTGGTTGCTAAATTGTGGGCGCTGGGCGTGGGGCCGTTGATACTGAGGTGGATCGACAGTTACTTGACGAACAACAAGAGTCAGATTTTCAGGCTTGGTAATCACTACTCTGCTCAAATGGGAGTTACCTTCTGGTGTACCGCAGGGATCCCACTGTGGACCGATTCTCTTCATTCTTTTTTGAAATGATTTACCCAGATGTGTTCCTGGTGATCGCATGATCATGTTTGCTGATGACGTGAAGCTTTTTAGGTCTGATGTGCTCCAACTCCAGAAGGATCTGGAAAACTTTTCTGGATGTTGTCGGGACAATGGTATGAATCTTAATGCCAGAAAATGCAAAAGCATTACGTTTTCTCGCCAGAGGAACCCTGAAACTGAAATTAAGAATGTGGGGGTCACCTTGCATTGTAAATTTTCATTTAATGATCATATTAACATCATAACTTCAAAAGGTTTTAAAATTTTGGTATTTATCCAAAGATCTTTTGCTGATTTTTCTATCTTTACTCTAAAGGTTCTTTATTGTTGCCTTGTCCGTTCTATTCTGGAATATTGTTCTCTGGCCTGGAATCCATCTTATGGGTCTCATATTGAGCGTATAGAGCGAGTACGGAACAAATTTCTAAGATTTGTTAGTTACCGTTGTGGGTATGCACGGGATCAGTATGAGTATGGTCATGTGAGAGAGTTGTTGGGAATTGATTCTGTGGAAAGGAGGAGGTTCTTGATGGATATGTGCTTCTTGCACAGGGTCGTGCATTCTTCCATAGATTGTCCTGCTGCATTACTTGGATTGATTTTGTTGCATGTTCCGTACATAAGAGGTAGGCATACGGAAGTATTTAAAGTGCCTTTTCGTTGGACAAACTATGGCAGGAGCGAGCCCATGTCAAGGATTGTTAGGGGGGCGAATTGGTTGAGTGCGGGGATCTGTGTGTTCGGCCTAGGTGTGTCAGGGCTCAGGGGGAGGGTTGCGAAACTAAATGAGATTCAGTGACCTTTTAAGATTATTTTTTTTGATATTTGTTATTGTTATTTTAAGAAATATGTATGTCTTAGGATATTTTATTTGATTTTTTTTGTGGATGTTATGTATTTTTAGACAATCTTGGCTGTAAAATTGTAAAGTGGCAAGTCCGTAAATAAAATAAATACATAAATATCATGCCGTTTAAGTTTTAAAATTCTGAGCACGATGTCCGGAAAAAAACCGAAATAGACAAATGGTTTTATATTTTCATGAGGTTATTTAAAAACGGATTTCAAATTGAATTGCACTTTTGCATTGCCACTTTTTCTGCTCTATTCAATGGTGGTATCCAGTTTGGAATCCGACGTTTCGTCTTCAAGCGGCCATCATCAACTTTCTTTTTTTAAATACGAACTTAATTTTTTTTTATAGTTTTTTAGATGTTATTTTTTTATCGTTTTTCAGATGTTATTGGCGTTATTAATATGCATATGTGTTTTTAATTTTTTTTAATTTATTTTTTATTTTACTTTAATTATATATTTTGCTTTGGGGTAAAAAATAAATGAACCTGTTTACTTAATTTTGCTATTTTTTTTTTCATTAAAAATAAAGATCTTAATTTTTTACTTCACATAAAACAAAAGAAATATTTTTATAGAATATAAAAATGTCAAAAGTAACTTATTTAAAATTGCGCCAAAGCAAAATAAATAATTTCAAAAACAAAACAAAAATAGAAATTAAAAAAAAAATAAAAATAAAAACATTCATATTAATAACGCCAATATCATAAAATAAAACAATAACCGGAATTTTACTTTTATTTTTTTCCAACACTTAGCATAGGCTGGTTTGTATTCGGTTATAATTATTTAATTTTCTTAGATATTATTGTCCTGTAATGAAATTGACAGTTGGGCGTCACTTTGTAACGAAATTTAGCTCAGTCGCCAATTTGTCATGATAATTAATTTATTTAATTAATTTTGTATGCATGAGACTTGTTTTAATTTTCTTCGGGCGTTGTTCGATATTCTCTTATTAACAATTTTTATATTTTTGGGCGCCAGAGTTCCTAGAGACGATGCGAACTGAATATGAATACTTAGATGTCAATAACTATAAAGATAAGAATATCAGAAATTTTCCCTTATAATTCGTGTCTCACAGACCTCAATCTTGCGATAAATTAAACAAAGGAATTCAAACAATATATTAGTTCTATAATTAATTTACAAATATGAGTATCATGGTATCATGTGAAATGAAGATTATCAATATAATTAAATTACAAATATAATTGATGAAATTATTTGAAATAAAGTGTATGAATAAATTTACTTGTGATGAGAATGAAAATTAAAAGATTAAAAAAACAATAATAATAACATATAGTTGGTCTTTACAATCGATTTATCTTCTGACTGACTGATACTTAACTTCGTTCAGTTATTCTGTAACCATGCGATCGTGTTGGGACCTCCACTGGAACCGCTTCTGCCTGTTCCTAAGTTCAATTGAGTTAGGGTTATCCAGGACTTATAGGTAATCCATGTGACGATTCCCACCAATTTGCATGTCGTCGCGACGTCTACAATCAGTCGTAACAGGAAAGAAATAGACAAGCCTTAGACCAGCGTATACTGCTAATTAACTAATGTTCAGGGAAATATCATGTGAACATCAGTGACGCTGCTGACCATGAAGAAGTAATCAACAATTTGAAAATTTACTGGTTAAAGCAGATATATTCAAAACTTTGAATTACAATTTTAAGTCAAGCAAAAATTATAAATCACTACGGTTAAGCAAAAATTATAAATCACTACTGTTACTCAAGATGTTCTTTTTCTTTACTTTAAGATATGAAATTCAAAAGAAATTATGACTGAAATTTAAAATTCAAAAGAAAATGATAGAACTACGTTTCAAACAGTGACTCTCGCCAAATCTAAATAAAAGATAACTTGAATTTAATGATAAATAGAAAAATAGAGGTACAATCTCTCTATAAACGAGTCTTATAACACCAAATAAGTAATTTCTATTACTTTTTATATATGTATGGCCCTTGGCACATACAATACTCAATTAATTAAAGATAAAGATAAGGTAATCACTATCTCGCATTGAGATAGAAATTTAGATAAAAGATAAGAACAAAAAAAGAGATAAATTTACTCATAAATGCAAATTAATGTCGATACATCAGTGTTGAGACGCGACAGGTCAAGTGCTAATAATTATATTCTTGATGTTACAAATAAACTGAAGTTTTAATGAAATAAGCCTGAAAAGAAAAAATATTAAACCAGCAATACTATGAGGGAAAATTCGAGGAAATTCTATCAAAAATTCAATTTACTACATTTACAGGAATATATTCCAAAAATTCCCCAAATAATGCTGTGTAATTTGAATGGAAATACGTAAAATAATGTGCGTGACCGCTACACGATAAAATAATTACCTTCTCTGTACATTTGGATTAAACCACTTCTAAATTACATGAATTTGACCAATGAGAGACGCAATTATCCATAAATCGGTATCTTAACCCAACGGTCACTACAAAAATTAAGATTATTGAAGCTGTAAGCTAATTGAAATGCCAAATTCTTGCTTTAGCCAAATACGATTAAGCGAATCAGAAACAATTATTAATTATGTATTTAAAAATGAAAAAATTAGTGAAATATATTGCAAGATGAATAAAATATTTAAAAACCAGCACTCACCCGTGTCAGCGTCGCCACAAAGATAAAAACTCGCTTTCAAAATTCAAGACGTTCAACAAATTATGCCCTTCGATGTTTTAATTGGATATTTTATATCATGTGTCTACTACTATAGGGCACGCGGCGTCAAACCAAAGAAATACCTAATATACAGTGTGTCCAAAAAAGTATGCAACATATGGCAAACTTTTTTATTATTGGTTTCTCAGAAAATTTTATTCTTGATAAAAGTTGGTGCTTGCCCTAAAACAGTAAATGCGTATTTCAAATTTTCCGTACTGCTTTTAGTGCGGGCGCAAATGTCATTTTTCCGAAATCGCGTCAAGAGAAAAGTACCTTTATTTATAAAGATACAGCAAAATCTTATAAAGAAAAGTTCTTCCAAATTAAAAGAGTAATCTAAATATGAAATTTGAGTTAAGTACATCAACTTTTAATTTTCCTTTTTTTTTCTCGTTTTTTTCTTAAACGTTACGCCACTGGAGAATGTTTTGTTCTTTTGTTATTAGTATACTTGCCAAGTAACATCAAAATTTATTTAAGACATAAATTAGTTACATATCTTTTTTTTTTTTTTTTTTTTTTTATGGCAGTGGCACACACACTAAAGGGAGACCCTATGGCGCTCGACGAGCGGTGTGTGCGCGAAGATGTTGATTGACACGGCTCTTGAATATTTGTAAGTTGTAATTAGTGGGAAACAGATGTTCTGGGAGTGAGTTCCACAGTGATGCAGTGCGCCAGACAAAGGAGTTCTTGTAAAGCGATGTTCTAGGAGTTTCTAGTTGTACGACGTACTGGTGCGCTCTTGCCGTCTGTCGTGACTGTCTGACAGGAGCTGCCAGGGGCGGGATGAGGCGGGCCAAATCCTGGGAACATCTGCCGTGAAAGTATCTGTAAAACAGAGATATCTCGGCTACATGTCTGCGGTGTTCCAGACTATCTAGATTCCGGGTCAACTCCGGGTCGCCGACGAGACGCACTGCTCTCTTCTGTATGGAATCCAGCAGCTTTAGGGTGTGCTTTGGTGCGGCACCCCAGATATGTGAGCAATATTCTAAGCACGGTCTTATTTGCGCTTTGTAGAGCAAGAGCAACTGCTGCGGTGTATAGAGTTTTTTGTTGCGAAATAGCGCACCAAGCTTCTGGGAGGTTGATTTTGCGATGTTAGCAACGTGGTCATGCCAGGACATATTGCTGTTGACCGAGATACCCAGCAGTCCGATTGACGAGGATGAAGGAATGGTCGACCCTGCCATAATAATGTCAGGGCCCGCTGTATTGGCCCTCTTGGTAAACATGGCTGCTTGGGTCTTTGCTGCATTGAACTGGACCAAATTTCGGTCGCCCCAAGTTTGAACTTTCTCCAGGTCTTGATTAATTGCTGTAATCTGCTCCTGTCTGCGGTGATGAGTCTCAGTCGCTGGTAAGGGTTTTTCTGATCTAAAGTGGGAGACAAGGGTACTGTCATCTGCAAAACTGTAAACAGGATTATTTGTTTCGGTAAGCAGGTCATTAATATAGATGAGGAACAGAGTTGGTGAAAGTATTGCGCCCTGAGGCACGCCCGCGTTGATGGTGAATGTGTCCGAGATGTGTCCATCGACTGCAACGTGCAGAGATCGGCTCTTAAGGAAACTGGCAAGCCAGCTGCAGAGAGAGGCTGGCAGTCCGAATGACGGTAGTTTGCTGAGCAGTCCGTCATGCCAAACTCTGTCGAATGCCTTTGAAATATCCAACGCAATCGCTCGAGCCTCTCCGTAGTTCTCAATTGCCCTACTCCATATATGAGTGACATAGGCCAATATATCTCCTGTCGATCTCTCTTTGGGAAAGCCGTATTGATTATCGCTGATTATTTTGTTGTTCTCGAGGTACTTGAGCAGTTGCTGATTGACTACACGTTCCATGACTTTGGAGATTATTGGAAGCAAGGCAATTGGGCGATAGTTTAAGGGCGTGGTATTCTTGCCCTTTTTTGGAACAGGTTGCACTCGAGCGACTTTCCAAGAAGATGGGTAAATCCCTTTTCCGTAAGACAGAGAAAAAAGCCTGGAAAAAACGGGTGTTAGTTCGTTGGCGCAGTTCTTTAACACGATGGCAGGTATTCCATCCGGTCCTGATGCCTTTTGCGTATCTAGATTTTTAAGGATTTTACGAATATCACGGTGATGAAATTTGACTTCTGCCATGGTAGTGTTGATGTTCGATAAGGTGGGGAGAGTCTTGCCTTGGGGGACGTCTAAGGTAGAGTGCGAAGAAAACATTTTGGCGAGCATGTTTGCTTTTTCCCTGGCTGTAGTCGCCGTGATGCCACGTTCGTCCGTCAAAGGTGGGAGAGACGTTTTTGTAAAGTTGTTACTTACTGCCTTTGCTACCGACCAGAAATTCCTGGAGCCACTGGGGCATTGTAAAAGTTTATTCCTGATCCTTTGATTGTGTTTGTTTTTAGTTTCGTCGATAACACGCTTGCATTCGTTTCTCGCTTCGACGAAATAATTGCGATTTTCAGCGGTCTGATTTTGCTGCCAGTACTTGTAGGCTTGCTGTTTCCTACCCACAGCTCTTTCGCATCTTTTGTCGAACCAGGGCTTTCCTTTTGATGGTAACTTGATGGAATTTGGGATGTATGCTTCCATTCCTGAGGAGATTACTTGCGTGATTTTTTCGCAGCAGACTGACGGGTCGTCAGCGCCAAAGCAGACGTCGAGCCAAGGAAAATCTAGATAGAACTCCCTCAGATCGTCCCAGTTTGCAGAATTGTAATGCCAGATTTTGCGAGGCAATGGTGGATCCTTCTGTATGAGTGGCAATTCACAAACCGTTGTAATAAGTTTGTGGTCGGAAGTACCCAATGGCGGACCAACTGTAACTGTGTACTGGTCAGGATTGGTGGTTAGAAAAAGATCCAGGAGGGCGGCGAATTCGCCCCTCTCTGAGATTCGAGTTGGTTCGTCTACAATTTGAGTAAGCCCGCAGCTGATGGCGAATGCTTCAGCCTCTCTACCTTCGTTGTCGGTCTTGTTGTGATGTTTGAGCCAGTTGGTGTGTGGGCATTGAAGTCTCCCAGAACGATTATTTCTGAACTGGGGTGATCAACCTGTATTGAGTCAAAAGTGGTAGCTAGTGTTGAAAAAAAGCTTTGGTAGGCTCTATCGCTCGGAGGGCGATAGAGACAACATATAAACTTGGTTAATCCCTTGGCGGTGAACTTGAGCCACATGACGTCAAGGTTGTTCGGTTCGAGTGTTTCCTCTCGGTGGCATGAAAGGTCGCTTCGGACAAAAAGGCATATTCCGAACTTATGTCTAAATCGGGTATGTAAGTCGTAACCAGGATAAGGGTAGTTCACTGTTGTTGTTGTGGAACATACTTGTGTTTCTGTAAGGGCTAGTATGTGTGGTCTATTTGCCTGTAGATGTTGGTGTACCGAATTTATGTTTGTATTTAGGCCTCTTATGTTGCAGAAATCAATTCTAAATTGGTTCGGTATCTTTGCTGTCTGTGAAATGCGGAATGAAGGGCTCCCAGGGCCACCCAGCGCCCGGAGATCCGAATGGCCGGGGAGTTTACCTCCGGAATATTTTGATCCTGGAAGCACCATCATGTCCATATTAGTATATTCCTACTGTGGAACCCGGAACCACCAGCGCGGAAACGGAACGTGATTCGGGAAAATCACTTAGCGCCTCCCAGTTCTGGTGGGGTGGTCTTTCACCGGACGATGCGAGTAGGCGTATGCATCTACCACCTAGGGCCGCTTCCACTGGATGCATCGGCCTCAGACTATTTCCTTTGGTGGTCCCTAGTCTGACAGGGGTAAAAATAGGGTTTGTTGGGTCACTCCCTAGTGATCAGCTCCAGACTTTGTACTTTGGTGTTCTCCAGCCTGGGGGAGGACGATGGGATTTGATGGGTCACATCCCGTGGCAACTCGGAATGGCGAGGGCGTCACTCCCCGTAATCAAACTGCTCTCACCAGTTTGATGTTCCTGCCAGCTAATACAATGCAATCCCTCTTGTCACAAACTGTCATTGATCAGCTCCAGACTTTGTACTTCGGTGTTCTCCAGCCTGGGGGAGGACGATGGGATTTGATGGGCCACATCCCGTGGCAACTCAGAATGGCGGGGGCGTCACTCCCCGTAATCAAACTGCTCTCACCAGTTTGACGTCCCTGCCAGCTAATACAATGCAGCCCCTCTTGTCACAAACTGTCATTGATCAGCTCCAGACTTTGTACTTCGGTGTTCTCCAGCCTGGAGGAGGACGATGGGATTTCATGGGCCACATCCCGTGGCAACTCGGAATGGCGGGGGCGTCACTCCCCGTAATCAAACTGCCCTCACCAGTTTGACGTTCCTGCCAAAAACTGCATAATGTTGCAGTTTTTCCATAGATAATAGCCAGTTTAGGTATCAGTGTGTTGCAAACACATTTAAACACATTTGATTCAAAAATTTTTCCACTCAAAATCATGAATAGACCCAACTCTTTTCATTTCATGTAAAACAACTAATAATTTATTTATCTTTTGCACCCGATGAGTAAAATATGCCCAAGTATCCTAAAAAGCCATATAAAATATTTGGTCTTGAAGAGTAGGTCATGCATTTGGAATAAAAACAAATGAATAGCAATAATTTTACTTCGCTCTGACATATGAAATTAATTATTATTAAGTCAGTCATTCCAATTATTTTGTAATAATTATTGTGGACAATTATTTTGGACCAAAATTCTTTAAATGTGTTGGCAACATACTGATACCTAAACTGGCTTTTATCTCTGTAAAAACTGAAACATTATGCAACTATGTAACTAATGTCTACTTTTAATAAATTTTGAAGTTGCTTGGCAAGTATACTAATAACAAAAGAACAAAGCATTCACCGATAGCGTAACGTTTAAGAAAAAAAATCGAGAAAAAAAGGGAAATTAAAAATTGATGTACTTAACTCAAATCTCATATTTAGATTACTTTTTTAATTTGGAAGAACTTTTCCTTATAAGATTTTGCTGTATCTTTATAAATTAAGGTACTTTACTCTTGGCGCGATTTCGGAAAAATGACATTTGCGTCCGCACTAAAAGCAGTACGTAAAATTTGAAATGCTCGTTTACTGTTTTAAGGCAAGCACCAACTTTTATGAAGAATAAAATTTTCTGAGAATCCAATAATAAAGAAGTTTCCCATATGTTGCATACTTTTTTGGACACACTGTATACTAAATATAGTAATCTATAGTAAATTAAATTCATAAATTGTAGGTATTAAATAGCGTACTACGCTCTCCAATTACCAACTACATGAGATAAGCCCATTCCCGAATAGATGTCACTACTAAATATAGTAATTTACAGTGAAACAAATCCACAAATTGTAGGTATTAAATAGCGTACCTGTACTTCTTAAATAATTACTTGCACGAAATATACCCATTCGCGAATAGATGTCACTGGCGACTCAAATTCCAAACATTCGTAATTGAACTGAATTTAGTGGAGCGGAATAAACTTATATTCCGTTATAGTCCATAGATATATTTTTTAAATACTTGACTAGTGTCGAATTTAATAATATATATATGTGAACTGATCGCCTATCGATGTGTCGTGTATCGACCGATAAACTATTATTTTGTAATTGTCGGCCCTATATTGGTTAGGCCCCGAATCCATTTATTTGAGAAGACCCCGCGTGTATATTTTGAATGTCTCTGGCATTATTGCACCCACATTTTATAAACATTATTCTATAACTTGTGTTTTTTTAGGCACTTCAATAATCGTCTCAACATTATCTGCGAATTCATACCACAAGTTATTTTCTTAACCTTCCTATTCTTCTACATGGTCATCTTGATGTTTATTAAATGGTTCATGTACTATCCTAGTAACGACCGTAAGTATTAAATACATTTGGATAATCATTTTATAGAAATAAAATGCAATTACAGTTAAAACCTACTCACCTCTTTACACAAACATCCCTTATGTACTACATCATAATTTTTCTAAAATTTCATTTAAAGAAAAAAATGTTTTTTTTAGCTGCTTTTATTGTATATGGAACAAGATGTGCTCCATCAATTCTAATTACGTTCATCAACATGGTTCTGAATAAGCCTACCCCTTTCGAACCAATTTGTGAAACATCCAACATGTATGCTGGACAATTAGGCATTCAAAAGTTCCTTCTTTTCTGCGCCTTCATCTGTATTCCATGGATGTTGCTTGCCAAACCGCTTATGATTCAGAGAGCTAGGAAAGCTGCTGCTCTTCACTTAGTAAGTAAATATTTTAATAAGTAATATCTGATGTGAAATGTAGGCGTATTCATCATACTACGTAGATAGATGTATTAAAGTGTCAAATGAAATTTAGATTTACGTTAATTATTGGTGCCATTATCCTACACAAATGTATGGCAGAGTGAGCTGCTATTCAGTACACTATTTGTTTTTTTTTTCTTTTAGGTAAATCATAACCAACTTCACTCCGCTACCGAAAACGGCGACGCTGAACAGCCAATGCACAACAACACCTCCCAAACACCAGTGGCCGCCCAAGGAGGTGCCGGTAGTCATGAGGAGGAGCCTATGTCTGAAATCTACATCCACCAGGGTATCCACACCATAGAATACGTCCTGGGCTCGATTTCGCACACCGCTTCCTATCTTCGGTTGTGGGCTCTGTCGCTGGCTCACGCTCGTAAGTGTAGCTAAATTTTGTAAATTCACCAACACAAACACTACTAAATAATATTTTTTACGATAAAAGGAATCCCGTTCCGAAAATCAGTATATTTTAGGGCTTTTTTGATTATTTTAAATCATATACATATGGTCTTAGAACAACTATTAAATAATTCATGTTACCAATCCTCAGTATTCTATAGACGTGATGTCTCATTTACTTTTTAGAATTGTCTGAAGTATTGTGGAGCATGGTACTAAACAAGGGATTGACGGCAGGTGGCTGGGCTGGTGGCGTAGCCGTGTATGTAATCTTCGCCATTTGGGCAGCCTTGACTATCTCGATTCTTGTCTTGATGGAGGGCTTATCCGCCTTTTTGCATACTCTTCGTCTTCATTGGTAAGTCGGGTTTGCACCTATTGTGATATGTTTTATTTAGTATAAAGTTGATATGAATCTCTCTAGCAGATGAAACGAACAATCGATATTTTTCCGAAATAGAGATCATGCTAGAGATAGACGAGAGGAAAGTGATAGTGAGATAAAATTGAGGGTGTACAGGGTTTGTCAACGATAGAGTAAAGTCTATTACCTCATTGGTTTTGGAAATTACAGAAAAATGTTGAATA
>MU184864.1:0-77676 GCA_016904865.1 Pissodes strobi | reverse complement strand
AGTCTATTACCTCATTGGTTTTGGAAATTACAGAAAAATGTTGAATACGAAAGTTGTAGGGAATGTCTAGATGCACAATTAAAAATATTTTTAAACATACTGGGTGCTTCAAAAAAGTGTGGCGGATACAACATATATTTTTTTAAATGGAACATACTATTTATTATTTTATTTTTGAATTCTGTATAAGATTTAATAAATTTTTTATTAATAATGTTATATACCTAAACCTATTAGTTTTACCAATATTCCAATTTTTCTAAAAAAAAATCGACTTTTCACTAGTGTAAAAACTTGACAATGGCGCCTTTGTTTTTAAAGGTGGAACATTCATATTTGACATGAACGTTGTTTAGGGATGAACCAAAAGATACATATAATAAGATTCGAGTTATATGTTACAGGGTGTTCAAAATAGACAAATTCGTATCGCCCATTTTAAATTGAAAAAATCTCGATTTTTTTAAATGGCACACCTTATATATTATTGTACTTTATGATAAAATTTACAAAACCCTTCAACTTTTATTGAGTATGTCCTATACCTATTCTTAATACTTTGCGATTTATTTTGAATTTTTTAGTTTTAACAGTTAACGGTATTGTGAAAAAAACATAAATAATGAAACAGCTATCTTACGCTAGGTATCTATTTCTAATTATTATGACGAAATAAATGTTCAAAAAGATGCCCTTCGACTTCGATACACATGTTTAGTGTTTTAACTATGTTTTCCTAGACGTTTCTTAGCATAAAAGGTGTTATTGTTCCACACGCAATCCGTATCCTGTTCTCCATATCTTAGGGTGTTGTAAGGGGGATTAACATAGACACGATCTTTAATATACCCTCACAAAAAGAAGTCCAGTGGTATCAGGTCACATGATCGAGCAGGCCACCCGATGAATCCGCCTCTACCAATCCATTTTTGTGGGTAACGATTATTTAAATATTCCCGAACTTCCCGATGGTAATGAGCAGGAGGTCCGTCTTGTTGAAACCACATTTCGTTGTTATCAACTTCAAGAAGCTGGGTAGTATTCAACTTGCAAGAAGTTCAAATATCTAGGCCCGTTAAGAGATTTACGGAAAAAATATGGACCAATGACTCGAAAGTGTTTAATTCCACACCATACTTTAGATCAGAAAAACCCTTACCAGCGCCTGAGACCCATCACCGCAGACAGGAGCAGATTACAGCAATTAATCAAGACCTGGAGAAAGTTCAAACTTGGGGCGACCGAAATTTGGTCCAGTTGAATGCAGCAAAGACCCAAGCAGCCACGTTTACCAAGAGAGCCAATACAGCGGGCCCTGACATCATTATGGCAGGGTCGACCATTCCTTCATCCTCGTCAATCGGACTGCTGGGTATCTCGGTCAACAGCAATATGTCCTGGCATGACCACGTTGCTAACATCGCAAAATCAGCCTCCCAGAAGCTTGGTGCGCTATTTCGCAACAAAAAACTCTATACACCGCAGCAGTTGCTCTTGCTCTACAAAGCGCAAATAAGACCGTGCTTAGAATATTGCTCACATATCTGGGGCGCAGCACCCTAAAGCTGCTGGATTCCATTCAGAAAAGAGCTGTGCGTCTCGTCGGCGACCCGGAGTTGACCCGGAATCTAGATAGTTTGGAATACCGCAGACATGTAGCCGAGATATCTCTGTTTTACAGATACTTTCACTTCAGATGTTCCCAGGATTTGGTCCGCCTCATCCCGCCCCTGGCAGCTCCTGTCAGACAGTCACGACAGACGGCAAGAGCTCACCAGTTCGTCGTACAACTGGAAACACCTAGAACATCGCTTTACAAGAACTCCTTTGTCTGGCGCACTGCATCACTGTGGAACTCACTCCCAGGACATCTGTTTCCCACTAATTACAACTTACAAATATTCAAGAGCCGTGTCAATCAACATCTTCGCACACACACCGCCCCATAGGGTCTCCCTGCCATTAAAAAAAAAAAAAAAAAAAAAAAACATTAAATGACCAATGGTTTTGGTTTTTCACTTCGCGGACCTAGAATGGATTAACTGGAATAATAGTGCATATTAAGGCGGTTTTCTGCTCCATTATTGCGAAAAATAGCTTCATCGGACCACATTATTTTTGACAAAAAAATTGCATTGTTATCTATTGCTTGGATTAAAATGGTACAAAAATCACGGTCCAGAAGTTCTTGATGTAATTCCATATGGAAGGGATGGTAATTATATTTTTTTGTGATGCGATTAACCGTTGATTCGGATGTGTCACATAAGATCGCTACTTGATGGCTACTAACCTGAGAGTTATCTTGAACATGCATTATAATCTCCACTTCTTTTTCCTCGTCAGTAGCATTCCGGTTTACCACTAGGGGTAAACCGCTGAGACATCCTCCTATTGAAGTACATCCCCGGACATCCTCAAGACATCCCAGGACATCCTAGACATCCCCGGACATACCCAGGACGTCGTCGGATGTCACTGGACATCCTCGTAAATCCTTGTACATCCCCGGACATCCCTGAACATTCCTTCTTCCAGTACATATCTTTTTGTAGACTATTGCCCTTTTATAACAAGTGGCGTGGCCACTCGTGCCTGCGGCACGCGCGAGGCCCTTCGGGCCTCGTTTGTGTGACCTTCGGTCACACATTATTGCCACGCTCCTATCCGTACCGTGGCCTATAATTAGAAAGCCCTTATAATTAGAGTTACCAATCGCTAGTCTAACTTTAGCGTGATAAATTTCTAACTGGTTGCTATGCAAATTAGGCTTCATAAACAATACTAAGTACCATACTATCTTTTATTAGCGATATACATATTATTAACTGGTTGCTATGGTAACCATGTTGTCAACAAAAAATGCTAACATACTTTCACCTCTACTTATAAATTGACATCGAAAAAAAAGAATAGTTGGTCCGTGTTTACACGGACAAAAATGTCAAAAAACGGTAACATGTCCTGTTTTCACACCCTGTATATTAACAGATCGTAACCAAAATCAATAGGCTTCGAGGGTTTGTGGACCTCTACCTCTATGCCAAATTTCAAGTCGCTATCTTCAATATTGCGACCTCTCAATGCCAAAAAACAGTAACTTGTCCTGTTTTCACACCCTGTATTTTAACCGATCGTAACCAAAATCAACAGGCTGCGAGGGTTTGTGGACCTCTACCTCTATGCCAAATGTCAAGTCGCTATCTTCAAAATTGCGACCTGTAAATGCCAAAAAACGGTAACTTGTCCTGTTTTAACACCCTGTATATTAACCGATCGTAACCAAAATCAACAGGCTTCGAGGGTTTGTAGACCTCTACCTCTATGCCAAATTTCAAGTCGCTATCTTCAAAATTGCGACCTGTACATGCCAAAAAAACGTAACTTTTCCTGTTTTCACACCCTGTATAACAATTAGAGCAAAAGAGCAAAGGAACAAAAATACGTGTTTGACCGAATACTTTCATTTGACATCAAAAAAAAGAAAAGTTGGTCCTTGTTTAATGCCAGAAATGCCAAAAAACGGAAACTTGTCCAGTTTTCACACCCTGTATATTAAACGATCGTAACCAAAATCAATAGGTTCCGAGGGTTTGCGGACCTCTACATCTATGCCACATTTCAAGTCGCTATCTTCAAAATTGCGACCTGTAAATGCCAAAAACCGTAACTTGTCCTGTTTTCACACCCTGTATATTAACCGATCGTTACCAAAATCAACAGACTTTGAGGGTTTGTGGACCTCTACCTCTATGCCAAATTTCAAGTCGCCATCTTCAAAATTGCGACCTGTAAATGCCAAAAAACCGTAACTTTTCCTGTTTTCACACCCTGTATAACAATTAGAGCAAAAGAGCAAAGGAGCAAAAATACGTGTTTTACCGAATACTTTCATTTGACTTAAAAAAAATTAAAAGTTGGTGCTTGTTTAATGCCAAAAATGCCAAAAAAAGGAAACTTGTCCTGTTTTCACACCCTGTATATTAACCGATCATAACCAAAATCAATAGGTTCCGAGGGTTTGTGGACCTCTACCTCTATGCCAAATTTCAAGTCGCTATCTTCAAAATTGCGACCTGTAGTCGATTTCATCACATACACACACACATACATACAGACAAAAAATCAAAATTTTTTTTTTCGATTCCAAGTCGATTGGTATAAGTTTCAGAGCGATCCGACGTACCGTTACGAAGTTTTTGTCCCGATTGGTCTCGCCCTATAGAAAGCCCATATATAATTGTGGGCTTTCTAACAAGTGGCGTGGCCACTCGCGCGAGGCCCTTCGGGCCTCGTTTGTGTGACCTTCGGTCACACATTATTGCCACGCTCCTATCCGTACCGTGGCCTATAATTAGAAAGCCCTTATAATTAGAGTTACCAATCGCCAGTCTAATTTTACCGTGATAATTTTCTAATTGGTTGCCATGGTAACCGACTTGTCATCGTCATCATCGTTTTTTTTTTATTTGACTTTTCTTTTGGCCTTAATAGGCGCTTTATTTTTTCTGCAGAAGGTTTTCCGATATTCCAAAAATTTTGTTTTTATAACCTTATTTTTTGTATTTTTTAAGTACCCTGTATAACTTATCCTTAATTTAGAATTGTTAAAATTAGCTTTTTTCCAAGCATAAAATCAAAAATAAAAAAGTTTCCTATTTGGTAACCAAATCTGGGCAGACCCTGTATAACACATTTCTTTCTGATATTAATCCTTAAGGAATTTAGGCTATATTATTTTTCGGTTGCCATTGTAACCAATTCTAGTCAGCACAAATCTTCATCACCCATACCCACATACCAAAGATCAAGTCTTCAAATCGTATAATTATTAAAATAAATATATAAATTTAATTTTTTTTTCTTAGTTGCCATAACAACCAATTTTTCAAGAATATCTAATTTTTTTATTCAACCCTGTAGTATATGGGCATCTTAAATAAAATAAATTGAGCGAGTCTGCTAGTACTCGAGACTGATGTGTAAAGATATCCTATAACGACATCGGTTGTAAAAAAATTGCAACAGCACGTTGTGTTCCCAAGCGGTCACCCATCTAAGTACTAACTACGCCCGACGTTGCTTAACTTCAATGTGCGGACGAGAAGTGGTAGTTTCAAGTATTCAGCGTGCTATGGCTGTTACCCATACATTTTAGCTTGTTCATAGAATAAAAACAAACGCATTCACATTTATAATATTAGGATTCTTTAATAATACTTATTAGCAGCTTCGGAGTGGATTAATTCAATTCACAAGTTCGACACGAAAATCTAATGCCACCAGGAATAACATCAGCATATGGACACAGCTTATTTACCTGGGAGACATCCTTTGATTTGGAAAAGGCAATAACCAACTATTGCAAATTTTAGAAGAGGGCTATGACAATATTGTTTTAAACGTGTGGGCATCTGAATAATACTTTTGACAGTTCATTAAATTTCAAATAATAATATGCTATTTATCGTCTAAAATCCGTTTAAAAACGATTTTAAATTGCAAAATTGTATAAAAATCCGAAAATTCGGACTTTTTTTAGACCAATAGCCGTGGCTTCGGACGAATTTGTCGTGGATTTTGAAGCGAAAATTCATTTTAAATTCAACCGTCCATTAAAAATAAGCTGTGCTATGGATCCAAATACACTGCGAATATAATAATTAAAAAATAGTACTTTGACGGTTCGTTTAACTTAAAATATTATTTTTTATCGTCTAATATCCGTTTAAAATGATTTTAAATGGCAAAATTGTATATAATACCGCCCTAGCGGCTACAAATTGGTTTGCGCTTTTCCGTCCCATTTGCCGAGATTTACCCTCATAGCGCCGCGTAAGATGTTTACACATCAATAACTATTTCTTGTATTCACCCCTGTAGTATATGGGCATCTTAAATAATAAATAATTATTCGAAGAAAAAAAACCCACAATTTTTTCATTAAAAAAAAATGTTTCCGCGATAGGATTCGAACCTGCACTCGAAAAGTAATCAAAATAGTTATGTTAAATGTGGTAGTATAATTGACAAAAATCCTTCATAAGTCAAAAACGGCAACAATTAGAGCAAAAGAGCAAGAGAACGAAAATACGTGTCTTACCGAATACTTTAATTTGACATAATAAAAAAGAATATTATCCTTGTTTACACGGACAAAAATGGCAAAAAACGGTAACTTGTCCTGTTTTCACACCCTGTATATTAACCGATCGTAACCAAAATCAATAGGTTCCGAGGGTTCGTGGACCTCTACCTCTATGCCAAATTTCAAGTCGCTACCTTCAAAATTGCGACCTGTAGTCGATCCCATCACATACACACACACACACACACACATACAGACAAAAAATCAAAATTTTTTTTTTCGATTACAAATCGATTGGTATAAGTTTCAGAGCGATCCGACGCACCGTTACGAAGTTTTTGTCCCGATTGGTCTCGCCCTATAGAAAGCCCTATATTATAGATAAGGGCTTTCTAACAAGGGTATTAGTCATTATTACCTATGTAACTGGTTAACAAACTCTCCGATGTTCAAGTTAATAAGGCTATAAGATTAGATTAGGTAAGACAGTCATCAATACTATTAGAAAATAAAGATTGTCAATAAAAATCGATGACGAAATACAACTGCAAAAACAAACGAATCAAATAAAAAAAACATTTCAACTTATAAAAACAAAATATTCTAAAACACACAAAAAATACTATAATAAAATGAGAGAACAAGAGATTAGTAATTCTTAAAAAAGTTAAGTAATTCTTTCAAATAAAAGAATATTATAAATTTTCAAACATAATTTATTATGAAAACACAAATATAAACGGTCTATTATAAAACGAGAAACTAGAAGTTGAAACTCAAATAATTATCTCCAAATGATTAATTTATAAAAGGAAGGATTCTAATTTCCAAAACACATTACATTACTTAAAAAACAGAAAATTAAACGCTCCATAATAAAACGAGATAACAAGAGATCAAGAATTCTTAGCACTAACACATAAAACTTAAATTAGATTAAAATTAATGTTTGGAATTCTTTCAGTCTTTCAATTAACTCATGGTTTTAGTCCGATTTGTTGACTAATTAGAGTTTTAATTTTAAATATTTGTCTTTTATTATAAACAGGTTCCTCAAACTGGTAATTGTCTGAATTTGAGGACTGGTTTGGTTGTTCTGGTGCTTTTAAAGTAAGAGGTCCAGTAAATATATAGATCCTCTCAACATCTGCAACATCTAGATTTTTTGGTCATGGGAATTTATTACCGAGTTTATTACCTTTTCTAATCTGTCTTAAGAATTTTACATTAAATATATTGGAATTTGTTTTCTTCTGAATACGTCCAATATACCACCTTTCTTCATAAAAGACTCCATAAAATTGTCCTATTTCTACAGAAATATTTTGAGTGTCAGATGCTTCGCAAGACTCACTGGCAAAATTATCGAGGATTTTACTATTAATATGCTCGACCGAGTGCTTTTCAACTTTTTTAATTTTATCTTCTAATTCGTTTTCAAAACTCTCTTCCTCGGGTTCTTCGTATGACTCAGTATGACTATCATCATAAGTTATTTTATTCTCAGGATCGCTGGAGGATGAATACTCAGAAGTGCCACTAGAAGCGTGATTATATTTGAATCTTTTTCTTCTTTCCCTGATTTGACGACGGTTGTTTTGACTTGTTTAGTTGTGCTTAAAGAAGTGATAATAAATCTTCGTAATCGATCAAGACTAACTCTTTATTGGCATCTTTCCAATAACCAACAAAGAGCCGATTTTTTAATAACAGTCGTTTTTTATCCTACGGTTACTTTGGCAAATCGTCCAGTTTCAGAGGCAGTTTCATTTCCGCCCTTAGAAAAAATTTTGAGTGCCAAACCATCACCAATTCCTAATAAAGTGATAGATGAATCAGAGGGAAGTACATATTTTGAATTCCATAAATCCTTCCTGCTTTATGTGGTCATCAAGCAAAGGTAAATCGTTCAACATTCTAACTGTGTTTTCATGTGGATTTTTATTTTCACTAATATTGCACTGTATATCCAAACTCATGATATCTTGGTCATCATCCATTATTTCCGATTCATCTTTGACTTCCTCACCTAAAAACTTCGATCTACAAAGCAAAGGTAACAAATTCCAGCTGTTCGGTTCAATTTCTATTCCTAAATGGTTTGTGTCTTGCAGTGCTTTATTCAAAGCTCGTTTCGCAATTGTTTCAATGCGTTTTTCAGTAAGTTCACTGATCGAGGTATACTCTGCCTCCGTAGGTGTCTGACTATTTTTCTTCAGTTCCCTTGGAAATACAACATATTTCTTGATATCATTTAGTGCGTTTTTTATTGCTTGAATTCGATTTAGTCGTTGGATGATGTCATACTAAAATTTACTTTGGTCGAGAACGTTGATGTGATAGATCTGAATGTCTGCTCACAAACGTGGCTACTAAAAAAGTAGGGAAGAAACATATCTTCCTTCAGTAATGTTTTCTTTCACTGGAATGCTGTTAATAATATTTATTAAAGCGTGAGCGTTTAATTCAATGCATAAATACGCGTTAGATGATATAAAGTTACTACATAGATTATAATCAGAGTCCCTTACAAATTCGTAGACAATACACACTATATCAAATATTGTACAATGGTTCTTCAAGATTCATATTTGTTTTGATGAAAGGCATCACAGCGGAATTCATGACTTTTAGAAAAAAAGTTGTACCATTGCTTTCTGGAATATTGTGTAGCAGATTAACTGTAATTAATCTGCTACAGTGAACTTATTTTTTCGGCATCTTCATAGTTTATTTTGTCATAGGGTTTGAGATCTGAAGGGACCAACAAATGTTTATCTTTGGAAACAGTATTCGTTAATTCCAACAAATGATTTGGTCTTGCAAAATAGTTACCAGTAGGCAGTAGCAGGGTATACCTTACAGCTGATGTTAGTTTAATAAAAAAACAAAGGAAATACCTCTGTTACCTTAGAAAAAACCTCGATTTTTTCACTTTACATCCCCAGATCTCCTGGGACATCCCCGGACATCCCCCGAAATCCTGGGATATCCCCGGAAATCCTTTGGACATCCGCAAGCTTGTACACCAGACATCCCCAGCGATTTACCCTCTCGGTTTACCACTTTTCGTTTCTCGTATTCGACGGTGGCACTAGCATCAAACCATTCCATTAGACACTGAAAGGATTGTCTAGTTGGTATGAGCTTATTGGGACACTTTGCTCCATAAAGCCTCACTGCCAGAAGACAATTTTTTTCCGCCTCGCCAAGTATATAAATCATATCGATTAGTTCATTTTTAGGAATATCCATGACTAATTTTAACTTTATTCGTCAGATGCACGATAAAAAATTAAATAATTTTCAGTCACTTAAGTGACACGTCAAAATTTGACAATTACTTCTTTGCATGTTATAGTTGCCATGAAAATTAGAGTAAAAATGAAAAAAATCAAAATAATGACCAAAGTATTAATACATTACATACAATACAATTACATACTTAATAAAAGTTAAAGGGTTTTGCAAAATCTATCAGAAAGAACAATAATATATAGGGTGTGTCATTTAAAAAAATCGAGATTTTTCAATTTTACAATGGGCGATACGAATTTGTCTATTTTGAACACCCTGTAACATATAACTCGACTCTTATTATATGTATCTTTTGGTTCATCCCTAAACAACATTCATGCCAAATATGAATGTTCTACCTTCAAAAACAATGGCGCTATTGTCAAGTTTTTACACTGGTGAAACTAGATTTTTTTTAGAAAAATTGGAATATTGGGAAAACTAATAGGCTTAGGTATATAACATTATTAATAAAAAATTTATAGAATGTTATACCGAATTGAAAAATAAAATAATAAATAGTATGTTCTATTTAAATAAATGTATGTTGTATCCGCCACACTTTTTTGAAGCACCCTGTATGTTAAAAATATTTTTAAATGGGCATCTCGACATTCCCTACAACTTTCGTATTCAACATTTTTCTGTAGTTCCCAAAACGAATGAGACAATGGACTTTACTCTATCGTTGACTCACCCTGTATATATAGTTTGCCTGAAGAAGAGTTGCGAGCATGATAGATATAATAAAAATCGTGAGCGTGGTGGATATCGAGGGTGTGCGTAATGGAAAAGAGAAGTTTGACCGACCATTACTTCCTATAAGTAAGGCCTGACGGCTTACGCGTGACGTCATCCAATCTAGTCAAAAGTTATTTACAGCCGTATATTGAAATGTGCAATTTCCTTTAAAATTTCACAGTTAAGTACATTTTAAATCTCGAAAAAAAAATTAAAACTTTTTTTTTCGTAAATTTAACTTTGTTTATATGTAGTTTGGAACGTAATTGGGCTAATATTACTTTAAGCGGGACTTTTATGACTGATAATATTTTTTACTCAATTTTTTCTTAATCAAAAATTAAATTGCACTTTGCTTACCTTTTTCTGCACACATAAATAATATTCAAGGGCTTCCGGTTAAAGGTCAGCCCTTAGACGGGCCTCATTCGATTTTTTTAAAGGAAAATAAAATTTCAAAGCAAAATCCTTTCAATATCTAGTTTGTCAAAATATGTAGGTGGTAAAATGTCACTATAGGTATAGAGGTGTCATAATAGATAATAGTAATGCCAAATTTGCTCTCCATCCAAAGGACCCCTCAATACCGGGTGTCAACGAAATCGTTTAACAATGCACCATTCAAATGTTTTTGTAAGGATAAATTTGAAATTTTAGTTGAAGATATGGTTTTTGAAAACTCAGATTTTCCACTAAAAAACAAATGAATATCACTTCCGGTTTGACCGGAAGTGAGCATGAGGCAAGAATTTCAAATACAACCCTGCATATATTTTTACATATTTTAATAGAGCATGAAATTGCCTTTTTAACGATATATCACAAGTTGCCATTTTTTTCGAAAATGACGGCGTAGAGGACATTTATCCCAAATTCAATATGGCGGCATTTTGACATCACCATTGGAGTTTTTGTCAAACTGTCCGTAGATATAGAAGACAAGATAGGTTTTCATGCAGATTTTTCTCACTGTTGGAAATTCTAGATAAAATGTATGTCAATTTTTCTCGAAATTTTGAATAGAACCCTGTACAGGGTGGCTCGAATTCGTGTCTATGTATGGGGAACTCGAAAACCGTAGGAGATACAGTGTCGGGCAAATTAAGGCAAAATTGCGCATTTAGGTGCCTAACAATATGCCGTTTAGAAAGTTTTAAAATTCCGAGTATTTCCGGAGATATCCGGAAAAAACCGAAATTTTGAAAAATTGTTTTATTTTTTTCCTGTGCTTATTTAAAACCGGATTTCAAATTGAATTCCACTTTTGCATTGCCACCTTTTCCGCTCTATTCAATGATGTTATCCAGTTTGAAATCCGACGTTTCGTCTTCAAGGGATCATCAACTTTCTTTTTTTAAATACGAACTTGAATTTTTTTATCGTTTTTCATATGGTATTGGCGTTATTAATATGAGTATGTGTTTTTATTTTTTTTTTTATTTCTTTTTTTTATTTTTATTTTTTTTTTAAATTTATGTAGTTTGCTTTGGCGTAATTTTAAATAATTTAAGGTAGGTACTTTTGAAATTTTTATATTCTTTAAAAATTTTTTATTTTGTTTTTTGTATTAAGTGGAAAATTGGAGCCCGTATTAAAAATAGAAAATAGTAAAATTATTTTTTACGAGAATATGGCCATGAACTATTACTCAAACAAGTTGCTTAGTGCAAAGATGAAATATTTTCAACTTTTAACCAATTAATCATTTTTTTTTAATAGAGAACATAAACAATTTATATTCATACTGCGTGATACTATAGGTACTTTGATGGTAAAACACACCTATTGGAATTTTACATATAAATAATAAAAAAAATAATAATTTATAGGCAAAATTCCAATAGGTGTGTTTTTCCATCAAAGTACCTATAGTATCACGTAGTATGATTATAAATTGTTCATGTTCTCTATTAAATAAATTTTTTAATTGGTTAAAAGTTGAAAATATTTTATCTTTGCACTAAGCAACTTGTTTGAGTAACAGTTCATGGCCATATTCTCGTAAAAAATAATTTTACCATTTTTTATTTTTAATACGGGCTCCAATTTTCCACTTAATACAAAAAACAAAATAAAATATTTTTATACAATATAAAAATTTCAAAAGTACCTACCTTAAATTATTTAAAATTACGCCAAAGCAAAATATTTAATTTAAAAAAAAAATAAAAACTAAAAAAAAAATAAAAAAAAAAATAAAAAACATATACTCATATTAATAACGCCAATACCATCTGAAAAGCGATAAAAAAAATTAAAGTTCGTATTTAAAAAAATAAAGTTGATGATGATCCCTTGAAGGCGAAACGTCGGATTTCAAACTGGATACCATCATTGGATAGAGCGGAGAAAGTGCCAATGCAAAAATACAATTCAATTTGAGATCCGTTTTTAAATAAGCCCAGGAAAAAAATAAAACGATTTTTCAAAATTTCGGTTTTTTCCGGATATCTCCGGAAATACTCGGAATTTTGAAATTTTTTAAACGGCATATTGTTAGACACCTAAATGCGCAATTTTGCCTTAATTTGACTGACACTGTATCTCTTACGGTTTTCGTGTTCTCCATACATAGACACGAAAACGAGTCACCCTGTACATGTTTTAACACATTTGAATAGAGCTCGAAATTTCCTTTTGAACGATGTATCACAAGTGGCCATTCTTTTTAAAGATGGCGTTGTCGAAGGCATAACTCAATATGGCGGCGCGACGCCATATTCAATTATGCCCTCTACAACGCCATCTTTAAAAAGAATGGCCACTTGTGATACATCGTTCAAAAGAGAATTTCGAGCGCTATCCAAATGTTTAAAAATATGTATAGGATTCTATTCAAAACTTCGAAACAAATTTACATAAATTTTGACATTTTAAGGAAAAACTAAAAATGCTTCAATTTTATAACAATTATTTAGAATTTCAAACAGTGAAGAAAATCTGCAAGAAAACTTATCTTGTCTCCTATATCAACGGACATTTTGACAAAAAATCCATTGGTGATGTCAAAATGCTGCCATATTGAATTTGGAATAAATGCCCTCTACGCCGCCATTTTGAAAACAAAATTACAACTTGTGATACATCGCTGAAAAGGGAATTTCAAGCTCTATTCAAATATGAAAAATATGTGTAGGGTTGTATTTAAAATTCTTGCTTTATGCTCACTTCCGGTCAAACCGGAAGTGATATTCATTTGTTTTTTAATGGAAAATCTGAGTTTTCATAAACCATATCTTCAGCCAAAATTTCAATTTTCTCCTTAAAAAAGCATTTGAACGGTGCGTTGTTAAACGATTTCGTTGACACCCGGTATATAAATGGAAATTGGTGACAAATTCCTAACAAAACCTTTCAGATCCTCTATAATAAAATGATTAAATATTTTCGATTTATTTATTTCCTTCAATAGAATTAATCTAGTACAATATTATTAAATATTATCCTGTAACTATTAATAATCACATTACTGCTTCTTTTTTTAAAGCACCTAGGTATGGGATACCCGTATGTGCTTTTTATGTTCTATGACTATTTAGTACCTATATACATATGCCTAGTATAATTATTGCAAAATGCCCTTATTCTAGTCTAATAAAATAGCAGAAGCAAACTATATAATCTAATGAAAATGCAAAAGAGAAATGACAAACAGACATAGTATTTCATCATCCCACAAACACAATACATCACAAAACTAGGCCAAATACTATATGGCATAAATGTGATATGTTTTAAAATAATTGAAGGAAAACTTGGATGTTTTCCTGAAAATATTTTTTAAAGCTGTACTTGAAACGATTTTTTTTTGCCTTAGCATTTTTATTTGAAATGGAATTTTGTTATACAGTTTTGGGCCCAGATATTTAATAAAATGTTGAGAGCTAATTTAACATTTAGCTCTTCTATAGATGATGGAAAACAGCCTTTAAACTAGGGGAATACCCATCATGTTTTAAGATTTTGTCTCATTCTAGTTCATGAAGTTTTTTGACCACTGAATACGAAGAACATTTTTTTTGGCTTGTCTCAAAATCGGGATAGAAAAATGCTTGCTCAGGTTTAGTTAGCCAGTTGTTAAAAATACATTTTAGTAGATGAACAGTGTTAAAAATGTAAAATATTGTCTTACATCAATATGGGGATCTGTTAAGATTCTGTTACAAATAGATTTTACTGTGTTAGGATGAGGTAAAATAATAGGATCATGATTACGCAAATATTTACAGGAGTGAGGGCTTATATCAGACATTGCATCACAGCCTTTTTGAGGCATAATTACACTAAATATCACTTACCGAAAATTAGTCGAAACCGATACAATTTAACAGGAACAAAACTTATAAACTTGCTATTACACAAAGAACTGGCCGGCACAAAATAATTGCCACTCTTATTGCACGAAAGCAAAGGTCTTTAAGTCCGAAACATATAGTTTTGCGTATTTAAAAAATCGCTTAACAATATAAATTGTATATCTAAATATACAACGATATATTAGCTACAATTTTCACGCACAAAAATACAGAAATTCGAATTAAGAAACATGCAAGAAAATGACGGCAGACATTAACGTCAATGGTCAAATTCTCGGACTAATCATATGCGGTGTTGCCACATTTTAAAAAATCGTGTCGCTACCCTTGTTGCTTCCCAAAATCACATTTGTTGTGAAAGTAGATATCGGAAGCTGCTTTTTTGAATTTTTGAAATGGTTTTTTTTTGTTTATCATTTTCCGCAAGTTTTAGCAGCCCAAAATCGCCCAACCACTTCAAATATATTTTGATATATAATTACCATATCCTTTATCTCAACTATTAAAATATATTGAAAATAAAATAACAATAAATCTTTTAAATTTAATGTTTAAAAACTTATATTGTTGCGAATTTGCAGAATTGCCTCATCCTGACCTTCAGGATTTGGCTCGGTAGAGTTAGTTTCATACATTATTTGAGATGTTTTTTTTTTTTTTTTATGGCAGTGGCACACACACTAAAGGGAGATCCTATAGCGCTCGACGAGCGGTGTGTGTACGAAGATGTTGATTGACACGGTTCTTGAATAGTTGTAGGTTGTAATTAGTGGGAAACAGATCTCCTGGAAGTGAGTTCCACAGAGATGCAGCGCGCCAGACAAAGGAGTTCTTGTAAAGCGATGTTCTAGGTGTTTCTAGTTGTACGACGAACTGGTGCGCTCCTGCCGTCTGTCGTGACGGTCTGACAGGAGTTGCCAGGGGCGGGATGATGCGGGCCAAATCCTGGGAACATCTGCCGTGAAAGTATCTGTAAAACAGAGACATCTCGGCCACATGTCTGCGGTGTTCCAGACTATCCAGATTCCGGGTCAACTCCGGGTCGCCGACGAGACGCACAGCTCTCTTCTGAATGGAATCCAGCAGCTTTAGGGTGTGCTTTGGTGCGGCACCCCAGATATGTGAGCAATATTATAAGCACGGTCTTATTTGCGCTTTGTACAGCAAGAGCAACTGCTGCGGTGTATAGAGTTTTTTGTTGCGAAATAGCGCACCAAGCTTCTGGGAGGCTGTTTTTGCGATGTTAGCAACATGGTCATGCCATGACATATTGCTGTTGACCGAGACACCCAGCAGTCCGATTGACGAGGATGAAGGAATGGTCGATCCTGCCATAATGATGTCAGGGCCCGCTGTATTGGCCCTCTTGGTAAACGTTGCTGCTTGGGTCTTTGCTGCATTGAACTGGACCAAATTTCGGTCGCCCCAAGTTTGAACTTTCTCCAGGTCTTGATTAATAGCTGTTATCTGCTCCTGTCTGCGGTGGTGAGTCTCAGTCGCTGGTAAGGGTTTTTCTGATCTAAAGTGGGAGACAAGGGTACTGTCATCTGCAAAACTGTAAACAGGATTATTCGTTTCGATCAGCAGGTCATTAATATAGATGAGGAACAGAGTTGGTGAAAGTATTGCGCCCTGAGGCATGCCCGCGTTGATGGTGAATGTGTCCGAGATGTGTCCATCGACTGCAACGTGTAGGGATCGGTTCTTAAGGAAACTGGCCAGCCAGCTGCAGAGAGAGGCTGGCAGTCCGAAGGACGGCAGTTTGTTGAGCAGTCCGTCATGCCAAACTCTGTCGAATGCCTTTGAAATATCCAACGCAATCGCTCGAGACTCTCCGTAGTTTTCAATTGCCCTACTCCATATATGAGTGACATAGGCCAATATATCTCCTGTCGATCTCTCTTTGCGAAAGCCGTATTGATTATCGCTGATTATTCTGTTTTTCTCGAGGTACCTGAGTAGTTGCTGGTTGACTACACGTTCCATGACTTTGGAGATTATTGGAAGCAAGGCAATTGGGCGATAGTTTGAGGGCGTGGTTTTCTTGCCTTTTTTTGGAACAGGTTGCACTCGAGCGACTTTCCAAGAGGATGGGTAAATCCCTTTTCCGTAAGAAAGAGAAAAAAGCCTGGAAAAAAGGGGTGTTAGTTCGTTGGCGCAGTTCTTTAGCACGATGGCAGGTATTCCGTCCGGTCCTGATGACTTTTGCGTATCTAGTTCTTTAAGGATTTTGCGAATATCATGGTGATGAAACTTGACTTCTGCCATGGTAGTGTTGATGTTCGATATGGTGGGGAGAGTCTTGCCTTGGGGGACGTCTAAGGTAGAGTGCGATGAAAACATTTTAGCGAGCATGTTTGCTTTTTCCTTGGCTGTAGTCGCCGTGATGCCACGTCCGTCCGTCAAAGGTGGGAGAGACGTTTTTGTAAAGTTGTTACTTACTGCCTTTGCTACCGACCAGAAATTCCTGGAACCACTGGGGCATTGCAAAAGTTTATTCCTGATCCTTTGATTGTGTTTGTCCTTAGTTTCGTCGATCACACGTTTGCATTCGTTTCTCGCTTCGACAAAATAATTGCGATTTTCAGCGGTCTGATTTTGCTGCCAGTACTTGTAGGCTTGCTGTTTCCTACCTACAGCTCTTTCGCATCTTCTGTCGAACCAGGGCTTTCCTTTTGATGGTAACTTGATGGAATTTGGGATGTATGCTTCCATTCCTGAGGAGATTACTTGCGTGATCTCTTCGCAGCAGACTGACGGGTCGTCAGTGCCAAAGCAGACGTCGAGCCAAGGAAAATCTAGGTAGAACTCCCTTAGATCGTCCCAGTTTGCAGAATTGTAATGCCAGATTTTGCGAGGCAATGGTGGGTCCTTCTGTATGAGTGGCAATTCACACACCGTTGTAATAAGTTTGTGGTCGGAAGTTCCTAATGGCGGACCAACTGTAATTTTGTACTGGTCAGGATTGGTGGTTAGAAAAAGATCCAGGAGGGCTGCGAATTCGCCCCTCTCTGACATTCGAGTTGGTTCGTCTACAAGTTGAGTAAGCCCGCAGCTGATGGCAAATGCTTCAGCTTCTCTACCTTCGTTGTCGGTCTTGTTGTGATGTTTGAGCCAGTTTGTGTTGTGGGCATTGAAGTCTCCCAGAACGATTATTTCTGAACTGGGGTGATCGACCTGTATTGAGTCAAAAGTGGTAGCTATTGTTGAGAAAAAGCTTTGGTAGGCTCTATCGCTCGGAGGGCGATAGAGACAACATATAAACTTGGTTAATCCCTTGGCGGTGAACTTGAGCCACGTGACGTCAAGGTTGTTCGGTTCGAGTGTTTCCTCGCGGTGACATGAAAGGTCGCTTCGTACAAAAAGGCATATTCCGAATTTATGTCTAAATCGGGTATGTAAGTCGTAACTAGGATAGGAGTAGTGTACTGTTGTTGTTGTAGAACATACTTGTGTTTCCGTAAGAGCCAGTATGCGTGGTCTATTTGCTTGTAGATGTTGGTGTACCGAATTTATGTTTGTATTTAGGCCTCTTATGTTGCAGAAATCTATTCTAAATTGGTTCGGTATCTTTGCTATCTGTGAAATGCGGAATGAAGGGCTCCCAGCGCCCGGAGATCCGAATGGCCGGGGAGTTTACTTCCGGAATATTTTGATCCTGGAAGCACCATCATGTCCATATATTCCTACTGTGGAAGCCGGCAACACCAGCGCGGAAGCGGAACGTGATTTGGGAAAACCACTTAGCGCCTCCCAGTTCTGGTGGGGTGGTCTTTCACCGGACGATGCGAGTAGGCGTATGCATCTACCACTTGTGGCCGCTTCCACTGGAAGCATCGGCCTCAGACTCATTGCTCTGGTGGTCCCTAATCTGACAGGGGTAAAAATGGGGTTTGTTGGATCACTCCCCAGTGATCAGCTCCAGACTTTGTACTCTAGTATTCTCCAGCCTGGAGGAGGACGATGGGATTTGATGGGCCACATCCCGTGGCAACTTGGAATGGCGGGGGCGTCACTCCCCGTAATCAAACTGCTCTCACCAGTTTGACGTTCCTGCCTGCTAATACAATGCAGCCCCTCTTGTCACAAACTGTCATTGATCAGCTCCAGACTTTGTACTTCGGTGTTCTCCAGCCTGGGGGAGGACGATGGGATTTGATGGGCCATATCCCATGGCAACTCGGAATGGCGGGGGCGTCACTCCCCATAATCAAACTGCTCTCACCAGTTTGACATTCCTGCCAGCTAATACAATGCAGCCCCTCTTGTCACAAACTGTCATTGATCGGCTCCAGACTTTTGTACTTCGGTGTTCTCCAGCCGGGGGGAGGACGATGGGATTTTATGGGCCATATCCCATGGCAACTCGGAATGGCGGGGGCGTCACTCCCCGTAATCGAACTGCCCTCACCAGTGTGACGTTCCTGCCAGCCTATGTAAACCTATTTAACATAAATTTAGTTGGACTTAAATTTTAACAGCATTTGTTGAATGGCATTTGATCAACACAATTGCATTTAAAAGTTTAAGAAGTAAAAAGAGGAGTTAGGAACTCTATTCTCGAAGAAGATGTGTTTCGTCAAACAGGGAATCACCTAATTGTTCATTTATCCAAGACTAGCTCGCCTTGTAAAAATTACTTCTCTGTTGTAGCAACATCTGTACCTGGTGAGAGGATATTTTCCAAAGCAGAGCTCATGGTCTTAGACCAAATTAAAAAAAAATGTTTTTAAATGGAACTAAATATTTCTAGAAAATAATTAGGTTATTAGGTTAGTAACGTTAATTTTCTTCAAGGTTTTGATTTCGTTATGCGTCACTTTCCGGTTTTTATATATTTACTTTCCGGA
This sequence comes from Pissodes strobi, assembly GCA_016904865.1. Lineage (NCBI taxonomy): Eukaryota > Metazoa > Arthropoda > Insecta > Coleoptera > Curculionidae > Pissodes > Pissodes strobi. The sequence goes on along the minus strand of MU184864.1, from coordinate 58,384 downwards.
TTTTAAATATTTATTTATATTGAATATAACTTTACCAAAGCATCTAATGTATGTTAGAGTAAAAATAATATTAATTTTTTGTAAATATATTTTTTTTCTATTTGCTTTAGGGCTTGTAGGTCTTCTCGTGTTTTAATATGTTTGTGGCTGTGCTAGTAAGCCCCTCTTGAAAGTTTACATTGTTATTTTTTCCATATTTTTAAAATATACAATATTGGTGTTTTATTATAATTCAATGAAACAATAAGCATATCCAAATCAACTTCCACTTAAAACGTATTGGATATATGTGGTTTAATATTCGATACTATCCGATATTTAAAGGTACGAAGTTACACATCACTAAATAAAAACAAAATATGCGAAATTGGCAATTGCCTGTCACCTGACAACTTACAAAATTCGCATTTTTGGACTCTATACTACTGTCCTTATCGGATAACCGGTTTGAAAGGGTAAACCAGTAATCCAAGACAAATATTTTCCGGGTTGTAGTATTTTTTTTTTAATCGTAACCGTTTCTTTGAAAATAATTTGTCGCAAACTACAGTGAGAAGTAGCTCAAATTGCGATAAAGCGCCCAATCTGGCAACACTGGATACACAATACATCGAAGGCGGAGAGTTGGGGATTGGAATTCCAGTCGGCCATGCGTTGATAAAATAATTAATACTTTTACTGGGCTCTTCAGTGCTATGCTTATGGCAAAAGCAGTTGACTACATTTGATGACGTCACTGAAATATTAATATTACCCAGTAGGCCTACTTGTAGGAGGTAATGGACCGACACCCCTCCTCTCTACCACTACTTTCTTATTTACTTAATATATCCTGTTTTAATTTCAGGGTGGAATTCTGTTCAAAGTTCTATTCCGGCGCAGGTTATGCATTCCAGCCATTTTCTTTCGACGTAATTCTCGAGTCTGCCGATCAAACGAAGGAAGAATAAGTGTATTGATCAATTTAACTGCTTTCTTTATTATCGTGGTAGTTCAGTAGCACCTAATATAACGATAGTGCTCGCTGTATCTTCCATTAGTCGTTGTTGTCCATGAATGTTATTTAAGTCAAAAATTCTCAAGAAATTAATCTATGTAACCCGATTCTTTCTGATTGCTCAGTCTTGTAGCCAATGATGCTGTACTTAAAGAGCATAAAACTGAATGTTTGGTCCGGCATAATCCTATAGAGTATATTATGTATGTTACATATTCAGAAAAATAAAGTCATATTTAAAAATATTAGTTTTTATTAGTGTGTACCTTCAACCAAAATGGAACTTCCAACCGACATTAAAACGATGACGTTGTTGACAAAACATAGTTTCATGATGTAGGAGCGACTTTTAATTATTAATTTCGTGTTTTTTAATATACGGAGTTCCTTCATATTTCTTTAGGATTATTTCTAGCAAGGTAAATCAAAAAGTATAGCAAAGCTCTTATTAACCTACTACCATCGCACTTGCAAAGCATTTCTAATGCGTATTAAATTGCATAATGTTAAACAGAAAACAAGCTGCGGTTATTTCAATCAAAGTAAGCAAATGATGACAAATTTGAACTGCTGACCAAAACAATCTCATATTTCTGGACCGGAGCCGGAACCACGTCTGTGAAGCGAAATTGCATGACATGATGTCAGAGCTGTTAACGTTGCAAAATTTCCGGCAAGGCGTCATATGCGTTCTTGTCTGTCTAACTTGATTTGTAGGTTACCTACTTATTGATTTGTTATATAGTTCAAGCCGGAAATAATAGTCAGAGACTCATTTTTAGTTTTAAGGCGCGCCACGAGGGGTAAGGGAAGAGAGAAAGAAATTCCAGTGGCGGATACAATTGCTTTGTAAATTAATATGTTATAATAACTATATAATGGAATAGTAATAAGTAGACTTAGGCAAATATCCACCTAAAAAATAAAGTTTATGCACATAAATACGCATGATTTTAGTCTAAAATGTGCAAAAAAAAAACCTATATTCACAATTATTCCTAAGTCTAGTAATAAGCAACAAAATTGTACTACAAACAAATACGAATACTATGTATTCATTAAGACTAGGAAAAAAAGAGTCATGGATGATAAGGGGTTTTTCTTATCATAAAATACCATATTGAAAGTTACATTGAAAGTTTACATCAAAAATCAATAAAATTTTAAGTTTACGACTCGTTATCGGAGGTTTGATCAGAATTTGATTCAGAATCATTACTATCACTACTTTCGGAACCAACATTGATAATAAGAGGTTCAACTATAACTTCGACCGTAGTATCCAAATCCCACATTTTTTGTTTTATGACATGTTCGATACACCTGCCAGTTATCAGCTGTAACGTTATCAATTACTTCGTTTAACAAAGACGCATACACGGTTTTTACCAATGCATGTTCGCCCACAGTTAAATGTCGTTTCACTTTTTTTGCATGGGGGGGCAAGACTTGTCGAAGCTTCGCCCTGTTTCATTTTACAAATTAATATTTTGAATTAACAATACAAAAATTCACAGTCCTTCGCAAAGATGTAACCGGGGGGACATTGAAAATGATGAATAAAAACGCAAAAATGTGATTTGCGTTGAAATTCATATCGTTTCCAAAAGCAGAGTTTAAAAAAGTAAAAATACAAACACACGAGTGGTTATAATATAGGTATATAATTAAAGAAATGCATTTTTAGCAATAATATTAAACATTATCATAATTAAAACAGAAATAAATTAAAAAAAAATTAAGCGAGTCCGCTAGTACTCGAGACTGATGTGTAAACATATCCTATAACGACATCGGTTGTAAAAAAAAATGACAACAGCAAGTTATGTTCCCAAGCGGTAACCCATCCAAGTACTAATCACGCCCGACGTTGCTTAACTTCAGTGATCGGACGAGAACTGGCATTTTCAACGTGCTATGGCCGTTACCTGTACATTTTAGCTTGTTCATAGAATAAAAACAACAACATTCGCATTTATAATATTAGTCAGGATTCTTTAATAATACGCACTGGCAGCTTCGGAGTGGATTAATTCACTGCACAAATTCGACACGAAAATCTAATGCCACCAGGAATAACATCAACATATGGAGACAGCATATTTACCTTATAATCTTGGGCCGACATCCTTTGATTTGGGACAGTCAATAACCAGCTTTTTCAAATTTTACTGTTTTAAACGTCTGGGCATCTGAATAATACTTTTGACAGTTCGTTTAATTTAAAATAAAAATATGCTTTTTTATAGTCTAAAAACGATTTTAGATGGTAAAATTGTATAAAAATCCGAAAATTCGGACTTTTTTAGGACGATAGCCGTGGCTTCGGACGAATTTGTCGTGGATTTTGAAGCGAAAATAAATTTAAATTCAACCGTCCATCAAAAATAAGCTGTGATATGGATCCATATACACTGCGAATATAATATAATAAAAATAATACTTTTTACCGTCTAAAACGATTTTAAATGGCAAAAATGTATATAGTACTGTCCTAGCGGCTAGAATCGGTTTACACAATTCTGTCCCATTTGCCGAGATTTATCCTCATACCGCCGCGTAAGATGTTTACACATCAAACACTCAAGGGCATTCAAGATCAAATTATCTCAATGTTATTTAAGGTAAAAGACACCACAATACAGTCCCAAGGACGTTCAAGGCTATACACGCCTGGAGCAATCCCAAGGTCATATGCGCGACCTTCAACAAAAACTCAAGAACATCAAGGTCAAATGTCAAGGACATTTAAGGTGAAATTAGGTCAATGCCATTCAAGGTCGAATACACTTAAGACCAAGTGGGCAGGGTCTATCTCAAAGTCACCGGAGGGGGTGAGGGGGCAAAAAATTGGAGGGGGGAGAATTGAGGCCGTCTATAGCACTCTACTGTGGATTAATTCACTGCATACATTCGACACGAAAATCTACAAAGCTTATTCTTTTACCAGCTACTCATCTTGGGACGACATCCTTTGATTTGGGAAAGTCAATAATTAAATTTTGCAAATTTTAAAAGAGGGCTATGACTCAATATTGTTTTAAACGTCTGGACATCTGAATAATACTTTTGACAGTTCGTTTAATTTAAAATAATAATATGCTAATAAGATTATTGATAGGCACGTCAGAAGCAAGTTTCTTTCTAAGGCTCCACCGCATGCAAAACAATTCGCATACCAACCATCGAAATCTACCACCCATGCTCTTCAAAATCTCGTCCGCGATATAGAGAAGATACTGGCTCAAAAAGAAGTGTGCATTTCTAGACATAGAGGATGCATTTGACAACACCTCACATGAATCCATTCAGCGCGACACAACCCGCAGAGAAGTAGAACCAACCACTACACAATGGATAAAATCCATGCTAAAGACTCATCTCTCACTGGCCTTACTACACAAAAAAACTTCTCAAGCTACAAAAAAATTATATAAAACTGGTCGTAGACCTTCTCACTGGACATGGCCCCTGGAGGTACCACCTCAAGAAAATGGGGAAAACCACTGACGAACAATGTAGATTCTGCCAAACCCGAGAATAACAACCGCAGAGAAGCGACAACATAAATCCCGCCCAAAAATTTGGAGTGGGAGGTAAACCGGCCAACTGTCCTCTCCACGTGCTTGTCAGTTTGTTTAGTCCGAGATTTGTTTAGTACAGTCGTCGACGACAAAATTTTTGCGAGAACGCCACTTTTCCTTGGTTTGTTTTTGTGTTAATTATTATTGAAGTGACTTCTTTAGCAAGGGTAAAGTCAGAAAAAATGAAACGCTTATCATAGTGAAACGCTTTTTAAAGTGAAACGCCCCTTTAATTAAGCATGTTCCAGTATAATTAGAGGGCTGACAATTTCAGGACATGTAGCCGGGCTAAAATGAGGATCCTGGATGAAAAATGGATCCCGTAACCCTAACCCCCCACCCTCCACCGCTCGGCCAGGAGAGGAGGGAGAAGAAAAAACTAAAATAATTAATTTCGGAAGAACGAGAAGGGTTACGGGGTCGATATTTTTATGGGGGCTACCTTTGAACATATGAGGGGACCTGGGCTCTAATTTAAGGGGGATTGTGTTGAAAAAAGGTTTTTTAGCGATATCTCGGCAACGGAGCCTCAAACTGAAAATCTGACAAGCGATGACCCCATGTCACGGGGTAAAAAATGTAAAAAATTGTTCGGAAAGTTAATACAAGTGTTAAAAAACGAAATAAGAAAAAAAAATATTAAAAAAAAGGTAGAGAAACGCGTTTTTTGGCAAAAGAACGCGAAGGAGGTCAGCTACAATGTCGGAGATGGCAAAAACGTGAAGAATTTTTTTTTATGGAATTTTTTTTTGAAAATGGGTAAAAACTGAAAACAACGTAAGAAAATGTTCAGAAAGTTAATAAAAGTATTATAAAACTAAATGAGAAAAAAAAATTATAAAAAAAGAAAAAACTGTTCGGACACTTAATAAAAGTATTATAAAACGAATTAAAAAAAAAACTAATAGGAAAAAAAGAAAAACGCGGTTTTCGGCGAAAAAAAGTTGAAAAAAGAAACACAAAAAATAAAGAAAAGGTCGAGACCGGGGCCAAAAGTTAAGAAAAAATACTTAAAAGAAGATAAAAACTCAATTCCCAATATCTCTCAGAAGTTGCACTTCAGTTGTGTGCTTATAAAAGTGAGGCACATAATTTTTTTGTAAAATATTTTTTCTATTATAGTAAACCCTTTCTTACGTACAGTTTATTTAATAAGTAAAAAAATTTTTACACCCAAGTATGCGTAAAGAATACTAACGCAGAGTCGTACGTTATAATGCATAGCGTGCCAATCAAATTAGGTTTTAAACCGCTCAAATCGCGAGACTTCTCGGCATCGCGTAACCTGTGCTTTGATTCTTTGGCAATTTTTATTGTTTGTATTGTTCGGTGTTCGGTGACAGCAACATCATTTAAGGGTTGATGTTCAAATCGGTAAGAATTATTAGTATTACTGGCATTTTAAAAATAGTCTTAGAATAAGTATAGTACACTGCTTGAATGAAAATTTGCTTATTACAAACTCGTTCGATTACAGCTCATGCTCGCTGCGCTCGCTCGTGCAGCAATCTGTTTACAATAAGCTACTTCATTCTCGTTATGTAATATACTATTGTGAACTGTGTTTATCTTCAAAGATTAGATTTGGTTAGTTTGGGTTAGTCGCCCAACAAACTTTCGGTTAGTTTCACTTAGTCTCAACTTATTTTAGTCATTTGAACCGTAAGTTAGGGGTTAATAGTCCAATCAACTTTCGGTAAGTTTCACTTATTCTCAACTTATTTTACTTATTTGAGCCGGTTCCGATACGCTATAAACAATTTTAATAAATTTGGTTAATTTGGGTTAGTCGTCGGTTCAACTTTCGGTTAGTTTCACTTATTCTCAACTTATTTTAGTTATTTAAAGCGGTTCTGATACGTTATAATCAATTTGAATCGATTTGGTTAGTTTGGGTTAGTCGTCCAATCAACTTTCGGTTAGTTTCACTTAGTCTCAACTTATTTTAGTCATTTGAACCGGTTCCGATACATTGTAATCAATTTTGATAGATTTGGTAAGTTTGGGTTAGTCGTCGATTCAACTTTGGGTTAGTTTCACTTATTCTCAACTTATTTTAGTCAATTGAAGCGATTCCGATACGTTATAATCAATTTTAATATATTTGGTTAGTTTGGGTTAGTCGTCAATTCAACTTTGGGCTAGTTTCACTTAGTCTCAACTTATTTTAATCATTTGAACCGGTTCCGATACGTTATAATCAATTTTGATAGATTTGGTAAGTTTGGGTTAGTCGTCGATTCAACTTTCGGTTAGTTTCACTTATTCTCAACTTTCATTAGTCATTTGAAGCGGTTCCGATACGTTATAATCAATTTTAATAGATTTGGTAAGTTTGGGTTAGTCGTCCAATCACCTTTCGGTTAGTTTCACTTAGTCTTAACTTATTTTAGTCATTTGAACCGGTTCCGATACATTATATTCCAATTTTGATAGATTTGGTTAGTTTGGGTTAGTAGTCCAATCAACTTTCGGTTAGTTTCACTTATTCTCAGCTTATTTTAGTCAATTGAAGCGGTTCCGATACGTTATAATCAATTTTAATAGATTTGGTTAGATTGGGCGTCGATTCAACTTTCGGCTAGTTTCACTTAGTCTCAACTTATTTTAATCATCTGAACCGGTTCCGATACGTTATAATCGATTTTAATAGTTTTGGTTAGTTTGGGTTAATCTTCCAATCAACTTGCGGTTAGTTTCACTTAGTCTCAACTTTTTAGTTATTTGAACCGGTTCCGATAAGTTTTAATCAATTTAAATAGATTTGGTTAGTTTGGGTTAGTGGTCGATTCAACTTTCGGTTAGTTTGGGTTAGTTTCCAATCAGTTTTCGGTTAGTTTCACTTAGTCTCAACTTATTTTAATCATTTAGAGCGGTTCCGATACATAATAATCAATTTTAATAGATTTGGTTAGTTTGGATTAGTAGTCGATTCAACTTTCGGTTAGTTTCACTTATTCTCAACTTATTTTAGTTATTTGAAGCTTTTCCGATGCGTTATAATCAATTTTAATAGATTTGGTTAATTTGGGTGAGTCGTTGAATCAGCTATGGGTTAGTTTCACTTAGTCTCAACTTATTTTAATCATCAACGATACGAAAATTTCGTAACGCGAGATGAAAACATAAACCATGTCGTGATGAGACCTTGAAAAATCACTCTCATGAAACCAAAGAAGTATTCACTGCAAAAAGGTTAGAACGCGACAAATTAGTAAACTCTGAGTTAAGCTGTTATATCTTAAAAGATAACTACGATTCATAATACATTTCTAATAAAGTAAATAATAAACATGTAATTAATTACTAGTTTTATCGGTGTATAGCATTTCTTTTCCCCTCATTACATTTCTCTCAGTGTATTAAACCGGTCATCTGTCACATATGACAAATTGAACTTGGCTTTTGTCGCTTCTCTGCGTTTGTTATTCTCGGGCCAAACTATGGCTGAAATGTCAGAGCACCTACTCTGCTGATGTCAGGCACTGACTCGCCAAAGGTTGAGGCATCTTGAAAATGCCCTTGTGGCACCTGGAGATCTACAAAAAGCTCAACCCTCGAAATATTCTGAGGTTCTCGAAAGAGATAGGAACTTTCGTGTAAAATAGAAGGGTATACACAAAAGATCAATTATTGTGGCCGACGTGTTGAAGGGCAAATCTTGCCGAGTGACCCCTCTACCATACCATACCATTCTGTGGTTAAAAACCTATTTGAAGCGAATACATCTACGTGGCAGACAAAGAAACTTAATAATAATAACATTAAATTAATAAAACAAAACTATTATTAATTTAGGTGCTGTTCCCGACGCAACATCTATATAGACTTTCTAAACTTGCTGTTATAATCTCACTTTCTTGAATAAGTATTTATTTCGGTAACAATTTTGATCTTTTCAATATTTTCGTTCCTTTGTTGGTTTGGTACGTTTTAGACAATTTTTTAGACAATTTATTCATGTTCATAAATTACAAGGTAATTTTTACATAAGTCAAAAATAAGTATATAAATTCTTAAAGCTAGGTAAAAACAAAAGACAGTACTTAAATGTATCACAGCAAAATGGACAGATATTACAAAACATAATGGACGGTCAAAATGTTAAAAAGATGTAGGACAGACATATGTATGTTAAAATAGAGTTTAAAATTGAATTAAGAATAACTGACACTAACATATTAAAATTAGACATTTAAAAACGACTCTGGATCACACTCAAAGAATTCTTGTTCCGAATAAAATGCGTTCTTCAGCAGAATTCTCCCAACCGTGCATTTAAAGGAATTAAGTGGGAGCTCTCTAGCAATTACCGGTAGTTTATTAAAGAATTTCACCGCAATAAACTCTGGCCTTGACTGCGATTTTGAGAGACGGCAGCGGGCAACCCTTAAGTCACTCCCATGGCGAGTGGGGTAATCGTGGATATCATGGTGGCTTTCAAAGAGTTCTATATTACTCCTGACATACATGAGGCACTCATAGATATAAGCAGATGGAAGAGTCAAGATCTGGAACTCGCGAAATGCCCGCCTACAGTCCTCCCTGTAACCCAACCCAGCAACGATTCTTATGGCCCTCCTTTGCAAGGCAAACACCCTAGTTGCAGAGGCAGCCCTACCCCAAGCCAATAGGCTGTAGCAGATGGTGGAATGGAACAGCGCATGATAAGATGTCAGAAGGGTATCCAAAGAAACACATCCTGCCAAGCTTCTCAACAAAAACACAGTGCTTCGGAGTCTCTTGCAAACGGACTCAACATGAACATCTCAGCTAAGTTTTGGATCCAGATGGACTCCCAGAAACTTGACGCTGTCCTCAGCATTCATGCCCTCGCAGTTTCTTAGGGAAAACAGCATTTTTTGGGTCTTATCTATGTTGAGTGATAACTTGTTTGTATCAAACCACAGCCTGGCTTCCGACTGTGCCATGCCTGCCAACTCCTCCGCTACAACCTGGCTCCGGCTGCGGCTCCCGGTATATGTATCATCCGCATATTGGCCAAATTTAGCTATGGAACTACACATAGGCACATCATTCACATATACCAGGAAAAGAAACGGACCCAGGATGGAGCCCTGAGGAACACCAAGATTCAAAACCCTTTCTCCAGATAGTCTACTACTCACTCTAACCATTTGAGGTCGTTTCTCCAGATATGATCTAAGCAAGGCAATGCTAGCTTCTGAAGATTTGTAGTATGCAGGCTTTTTAAGTAGGATTTCATGTGAGACACAGTCAAAAGCCTTACTGAGGTCAAAGAACTGTGCTATACTGTAGTTCCCATCCTCAAAATCATCCAGGATGGCACAGATGAGGTCCAGAACTGCCATGGCTGTGTCTCTACCAGAGCGAAAACCAAACTGACAATTTGAGAAAAGTGCATTAGTCTCAAAAAAGATTGAAATTTGATCCACCATGCACTTCTCCATCACTTTAGACAAAATTGGAAGTAGGGAAATAGGGCGGTAGCTGGCTACTTCAGTTTTCTCCCCCTTTTTAAAGATTGGACTGATTATTGCCCTCTTAAGCACTGCTGGGAAAATACCTGACGAGAAACACTGGTTTATGAGGTTGGTGAGTGGCTTAGCTATTAGGCCCTTAATATGTTTGACAACTTTAACAGAGAAACCAAAAATATCAGTGCTGTTTTTGTTTTTTAGGTTTTGAATTATTTTTATTATTTGCTGTTCGGTAACTTGCTGGAAAGAAAAGCTCACAGACGGAACAGGCCCATTCAGGTATCCCAGAGGAACTCGGTGTGTTTGGGAAATACCATCAACTATATTTGTAGCAATAGTACTAAAATATTTATTGAATTGTTCAGGTGGGATGTCCGGTTCCTGTCTGCTGTTTCCCGAAAGCCCTCTTTGACTATTTATGATAGACCACATACTCTTCACCGGATTCTTTGAGGTCGCAATAAGGTTATCATTTGCAGCTTTTTTGCCTGTTTTAAAGCTTGGTTATATATTTTTTTAAAATTTTTAAGCTCTTCCTTATTTCTTGGAGTTTGATGCTTGTAATAAAAATCCTGCAAAAAGCGTAGTCTTTCTCTCATCTGACGCAATGTGTCTGTAAACCATAAAACTTTATGAGGATCATCCCTTTTTACTTTGTATCCTTTCAGGGAATGGCTCTAGGAATGCAGATTTGAGGTTCTGAATAAACAGAGAAAATTTGTTCTCAATTGAGAGATCAATACTGTTAACAAAATCCCAACTAACCACGTTCTTAGATGACCCCAAATATATTCCTTTAATAGAGTAAGGTCAAGAAGGCCATTGGGTATGGGCGATCAAGAAATGGTTCTATTACGTCTTATTCATTGTGTATGTCCTTGGTTTAAAAATTCAACTACATCACGTACGGCATGCGTAGGAGCTCCATCTTGTTACGTGTTTTAAGGGCAATTCATTTAAAAAGGCTTTAATTTCTTTTTGAAGGAACTAATATCGACGTCCATTTAGTGAACTGCAAAAATGGGCCCAATTTCTATTATGTTTATATGACATCACACTAACCATGAAACGAATTTCTTTCATGATATTTAATGATTTGCCTTTTTTGCACTTTTACACTGCATTGGTGTGGTAAATGTGGCCTCGTCTGTCAACAAAGCCGTATTTAGGAACTGTGGGCCCTTAGGCTGATGCTGTGGCGCGGGTCCTACCGGAGAAAATATATTTTTAAATAACCTAATATTCAATTTAAAATTTGAAAGTAAACGTTAAACTTTATAATTAATACATACTTCAGGACCAGGACTCAGGAGTTGTTAATCAGCTGATTGAGCAAACTACTAACTTTAACATTAAATCTAAAACTATATACACTACTTAATTTATTTAAGCAGTCTCAACTTCAACTATTTGGATATTATTTTATCCATAAATAATAATTTATAATTAATGTCGGAACTATCTTGAACGCTTGAACCACTATGGGCGCTGTGCAGAAGACGCCTAGTGAGCCTTCCTTATATGCGACGTTAACGCTTTATTATTTCCCTTGCTCCCATATATGCGCTCACTCTAAAATAATAATTATTTTACGGCCTGATACATCCATCCCTTAGTAGCTTTAGGGACAGCTCACTCTGCCCGAACTGCGGGACAGGGGAGGAGTCCTCATACCACTCTATAGGAATTTGTGATAGGTGGAGTCGCCTAAGGAGGAAGATACTGGGAGCACCAACACTTGCTCGGGAAGATCTAAAGGATCTGGACTGGGAGGACGTCCTCACCTTTATCAAGGTGACGGGCCGTTTCAGTGCGGGCCGGGTGTTGGAAGTAGCCAGGTAGGGGAGGGCGGATCAGGGATGGTGAAAAGGGACTTATAGGCCTACTTACCGGGCTTCGCCCCCACCCCCCCACCCACCCTTACTACTACTACTACTACTACTAGTAGCTTTACGAAGGAACCAAGGATATAAATACAACGGATACTATTGTTGGGACAACTGACAATTATCTTTGCCGTAAAGTTACTAATTAGATTGATATATTGGGCTTAAATCGCTAGGTATCGATTTTTTCTTGGGAAATTTCTTTTTCTCTCACATGTAAAGACTTACAAAAATAGCTATCGCAATATTAGGAATTTTCACCATAATTGGCGTGAAGATGCAACTCTGTCAATTTTGCTTCGAACATTGATTTGTAAATTATTTTTTAAAATAATAATGTCTAATAGAAGAAAAAATGATGGTAATTTGTAATCGGTCCAGACACTGGATGAAGGCCAATAATTGGCTGAAACGTTTGTCTGACATGAAATAAAAATTGCTCCACCAAAATTATTAATTTAATTTTAGAGAACCAAATTCTAAAGAAATTTTGGTTCTTCTTTGTGAATTTAGAAGAATGGACAAAATTAAAACAAACTAAAGCTGTGGTAGATCACTGTGATAAGGACGTTTCGGAGACGGGGCCTAAAGAGTTATGAGATACAACAAATATCTAGTATTTTTTGACGGAACCGAACGCACCTTTTGTGAGCATAGGTTATAAAACTGAAATGACAATGACGCTTAAAATAATTATCATTCCAAATTAAATTTGTCGTAATTTCCATCATGAATTCCAAAAAAGCAATAAGCAGACTGAGAGCATCTCCATCGCAAATCAAGAAGAAGCTGAAGCATTTGAAACCCCCCGGATACAATATGGATGTGGAGGAAATGTTAGTGTTAGCTACTCAGAAAATAAGCCCCATCATAGAACTATTAGTAGAAACTCCAGGCAGTACTGATCACTTCATTAGAATTAAGGAATGCGATGCTATTGAAGATATTTCAAATATCATTACAGATGTTCTAAAGGCATTAGAAAATATTGGCTTCGAAATAAATATCCAACCACTACATTTAAATATGGAAAAATATAGGAAAACTGCTCATTCTCATGGTTGCATCTACGTAGATACCACATTGCTTTTAGAGATTATTGAATTATATAATATTCTAGAAAATATAAAGGACGCTCTTGATGCTTTTTATCGATCTATTGGCGTACATTCTTTTGTGCAAACAGAATCAGGTCTGACTTCGTTGTCCAATAATAGCGAGTTTTCCAATCCCAATAAGATGGTGTTCAAACTGAAAACATCTCCTACAAAAGGCTCTTCTTTGGGGTTCTTACAAAACGAATTTCTTGTGTTTCAATCAGCCAGCGACATAGTACCACTGAACGAATCAAAATCTCAAATTCTGGCAGGCAATGGTACTAGAAGAGAATCTTCTGCAAGAAGAGTCAAGTCCGCAAGTTCAATGGAAAACGAAGAAATATCTGGAGTTACAGACGTCTACGGGGCAAGAAAAGTTTTGGTAAGGTGTATCTATGATCTGCAAGAAGTGAGCACATATTTAGGTACCCCACGTAAGGATGCTTCTACCATTTTTTCAAGAGAAGAAATGGATACTGTACCAGGATCTTATGGAGCCAAATCTGGAGCTAAATCAGGCGGAATATCATCTAAAAACGACGGCCAGAATTTTTATGAGAGTGATAGTCAGCAGAAATGTTGTTGCCCAGAGTGTTTTGCTCATACACAGGGATCAGGATCTGATTTGCAGGTTAGTTGGTAAAATGGTGCGGAAGAAAAATACCTGCCTCATATTTCTGTTTTCAATACATTTATAGAATATTCCATAGACACCAAAACTACTATTAGCTATGTAAACATTTTTGTGAGTACAGTAACTGCGTTTAGAATGGGGTGTTTAATCTTCAGTTAGTCATTAACCGTGTCACCTTTATTCATATCTGTACCCTGAGATATTAACGAAACGAAAACGGCAGGCAAATAAAATAATTTTATTAATGATCTCCTAGGAAGAAATGCCTACTCGCTATCAATGTAAATACTTGAGCTCTTACGAACTTTTTGGTGTTATTCCTCGTGAACTACTACTTCAAATTTAAAGAAGTAGGTGTCGTGAAAAGAGAATTTACCGCCCTTTAAAAATTATGTATCACTCGTCACCCCTTTCCATTTAAAATTTCAGGGTTGAAAGTCAACTCCGGTTCTTCTTCTTCTTCATGTGCCTTGTTCGTTCCGAACGTTGGCTATTATCATAGCAATTTTAATTTTGTTGGCTACATTTCTGAATTCTTCTTCTTAATGTGCCATCTCCATCATTGGAGGTTGGATATTGCAATGGCAAACTCGTCCCTGTTTTCAGCTGTTCTTATCAGTTCCTCGAAGTTTAAGCCTGTCCAATTTCGGATATTTCTCAGCCACGATAACTTCTTCCTACCCAGTCCTCGTTTGCCCTCGATTTTCCCTTTTACGATAAGTTGGGCGTATCGATATTTGTCATTTCTCAATATATGACTCAGGTATGATGTTTTTCGCACTTTTACTAACCTAAGTAGCTCGCGCTCCCCACCTATTCTTCGTAGGACCTCCTCGTTTGGGGTATGTGCCGTCCATGGTATCTTTAGAATTCTTCGATAAGTCCACATCTCAAAGGCTTCCAGTTTGTTGATAGTGGCTGCTTTAAGTGTCCAAGTTTCAGCTCCATAAAGGAGGGTGGACCATATGTAACATCTTGAAAGCCTTAGGCGTAGATCGAGGCTGATTCGAGGGTCGCATAGCAGTTTCTTAAGCCGCACAAAATAATTTCTGGCTTGATCTATTCTAGATCTTATGTCTAGAGTCAATCCAACATCCTAAATATTTGAACCTGTTTACCTGCTCCAATATTTCTCCGTTTATTCGTATGGGTTGTGGTACGTTCTTTGTTCGCTGAATGGATATTACCTTGGTTTTCTTAGTATTTATTTTCATCCCGAACTCAGCGCAAGCCGTGTTAACGCTGTCGATGAGTCGCTGAAGGCCCAGATCTGAATCCGCCATCAAAACTGTATCATCGGCGTATCGAACACTATTGATATTCACTCCATTCACCTTAATTCCATCCGTAGCATCTTCTAGGGCTTTGCCAAATATAAGTTCGGAGAATAGATTAAACAGAAGTGGTGACAAGACGCACCCCTGCCTGACGCCTCTGCGAATCTGTATTTTTGAGGATGAGGAGCCGTTGATCTTAATTCTGGCATTCTGGTTCCAATATAAGTTATACAAGAGTGTAATATCTTTTTGATCTAAGCCGATATTGCAAAGTGCCTTACTCTATCGAATGCCTTCTCAAAGTCGATAAAGCAAATATACAGGTGTCTTTGTTGATCATAACATTTCTGCGCCAATACCAACAAGTTGAACAACGTTTCTCTTGTACCCATTCCGCTTCTAAACCCGACTTAATCATCTCCGATATTCTGTTCACATTTTCTGTAAATTCTGTTGTGAATAATTTTGAGCAAGACTTTGAGAAGTTGGCTCATTAGACTTATCAATCGGAAATCACCACAACCGTTGGGGCTGGATTTTTTTGGTAGAGGGATGAAGATGGACTCAAGCCATTCTTGAGGTATTTTGCCAGAATCATATATCGCGTTAAACATATTAACCAACAAGTTAATATTTTCCTCGTTGATTAATTTCAGAATTTCTGGGCAAACTCCGTCTGGCCCTGGGCTTTTGTTGGTTTTAAGCTGTCGAACCGCGTGTTCCACCTCTGATTTTAGAATCCTCATTCCCTCATCATTCCCCTCCGTTCGGCGCGGTGGTCCTCTAACATCATCGAATAGGCTTTTGATATAGTTTTCCCACTCTTTGAGTTTTGCATCAGTAGAATCAATCAATTTACCATCTGCATCTAGCATTGAGTGGATTGCATGTTTCTTGTTTGTCGAGGTGAACTCTTTTACTTTCTTGTGAAGATTAAGGGAGTCGTGTCTAAGCTGTAGGTTTTCGATTTCAGTGCATTTGTTTTCCAACCATTTCTCTTTTGCTTCTTTTATTTTACCACGGATTATTCTGTTGAAGCGTTTGTGTTCGTTTACGTTAGAAGTTTTTGCCTTTTTTCGATCGTCCATTAAATTTAAGATTTCGTCCGTCATCCAGTCCTGTTTATTCCTTCTTGGTATTGGTTTAAGGTTTCTTTCGGTGGCGTTGTTTAGTCGATCTGATTTCTGACTATCCTGTTATCTGTGTTCTGTGGAGACGTCCAGGTATACAATCTTCTTGGGAGTTGTTTGAACCAAGTGTTTGTTACTACCAGGTTGTGTTGTTGGCAGAATTCGACGAGTTTCTCCCCTCTATCATTTCTATCTCCTAAGCCCCAATCTCCGACCACTTCAGGAACCGTACTTTTGCCTATTTTAGCGTTAAAGTCTCCCATAATGAAGGTTAGATCCTGTTTTTTGACCCTTTTTATTAAGCCCTCTAGTTCTTCATACCATGCTTCTAGGTCTAGGTCGCTCAAGCCCAGTATCTTTAAGCCTAGGCGGTTCATTTCGTGTATTGCGTTTGCCAGTTTTCTTGCTCCGAAGAGACTTCTCACATTCCACGTCGCCATTCTAAATTCAATATATGTAGAGTATTTAAACTGTTTAAACCGGGGATTCTTCGCACCCCTTGGTCATTCAAGACCTGCCGGGGACTAGGGGCCGTTAAATTATTTTGTACTGCCATTGTTACATGGGAAATAGATTACTAAAGTGGTTTCCCGTTGCCTTCTCTAGTTTACTGTCAGCCGCTCCTAACATGGAGAACAGACGCTGTTTTCAGCCGCCCACTCTGGGTCAGACGCTGCGTGGGAATCTTCTTAGCTTCACCTTCATCACTTCGAGACCTTACCGGCATGGGTGGCCCTACCGGTAGCTACGCTACCGCCGGCCTCGCTCCCTGGATTACAAGGTTACTGAGCCCTCTCACCAACGACAAGGTCACGATTCCCTTAGATATTCTGAATAATTGGATTGATGTCAGTCCAAACCACTGGCGTAGGTTGTGGAGCCACGAGTGCCTTCTTCTTCCGGGTCCACGTTTACTTTCTATCTTTCCTTGGACTATTAGTTGTAGTAGACGGTATTTGTCATGTCTCATCAGATGACCGAGATATCCTCTTTTTAATAGTGAGTGATATTTCTTTTTCCTTTCCCATTCGACGTAGTACTTCTACGTTGGTGATGTGTTCAGTATACGATATCCGGAGAATGCGCCGGTACACCCACATTTCAAATGCCTCCAGCCTCCTGATTAGTGCTTTCGTTAGTGTCCACGCTTCTGCACCGTACAACAAAACAGGAAACACGAAGCACTTGACCAGTCTTATTTTTAGTGGTAGAGATATGTTACTGTTTGTGAATAAATGTCTTATGCTGTTATATGATGCTCTGGCTTTTTCAATTCTAGAACGTATTTCGATTTCGATAAGAATTTACATGTTGGACTATCTGGTTATTTATTGTCAACTGTCTAACAGGCTACTGGGTTTTGCTTACTAGCATCCATTTAGTTTTATTTATATTCAAGCTCAGTCAACTCTCCTCACTAATTCCTTGAACCCTCTCCATGAGATATCGTAGTTCATCCAAACTGTTAGCAAGCACAACCGTGTCATCGGCGTATCTGATATTGTTTATTACCTCTCCATTCATCTTGATGCCTCCAACATTTTCATCCAAAGCTTTTTTAAAGACTTGTTCCGAATAAATATTAAAAAGCAGAGGGGATAGAATACATCCCTGCGGTACGCCCTTCCTAATTTCAATATTCGCAGTGAACGAACCACCAGCTGATTGGTTCCAGTACAGATTTGCTACAATTCGGATGTCCTTATAGTCGATACCCACATTTTGGAGTGTTTTAATTAGTTGATCGTGCGTTACGTTGTCAAAAGCTTTGGTGTAGTTCACAAAGCATATATAGACATCCTTATTCACATCTCTGCACCGTTGTATCAGAACTTGGAAGCAGAATAGCGCTTCTCTTGTGCCAAGAGAGTTTCGGAACCCAAACTGTGATTTGCCTAATTCCGATTCACATTTGTTGTAGATTCTGTTATATATGATTTTGGTGAAGACTTTAGTGATCTGATTAATTAGGCTTATCAGTCTATGTTGATCACATAGTTTGGAGTTTGGCTTTTTGGGTATGGCCACAAAAGTTGATTGCATCTTGTCAAAAATTTGATAACCTCCTGCAGGAAAAAGTGTTTGAATTCTCTGTAATTTATAGTAGGAAACATGACTTATACGTTTTGTGCATTTATCGCTCGCCTATTGCTAGTGCAGGGGGGTTTTTGGATAGGCTTGACCAGCTACTATCACAAATTTCGCCTTCATCCAAGGTTATAGTTGCGGGTGACTTTAATATTAATTTTGGGGATCAGCAAAACATTAACTTAGTTCTGCTTAATAATATTCTTATATCCCATGGTTTAGAAATGCATGTAACTTCACCCACGCGTATTTGCAGCGGATCGTCGAGTATTATTGATTACATGTGTTCGGATTGTAGTGTTGTGTGTTGTTCAGTTGTGAGTGCCGGTATTTCTTATCATGAAGCAGTTTTTTTGATCACCTTAACGTTGAAAATAAGACTCAACGAAGAAGAGGAAGAATATTTAGTAGTGGTAATTTTTGTAAATTTCGTCAGTTGTGTCAGAATGTTAACTGGTTGGGAATAAGGCAGTCTCCAGAGCCTTTGGTATCGTTCCATTCGGTTGTACTGGATGTTTTTAACAGAGCATTTCCATTGAGATGGATCAAACATAAGACAAGAAAGAAGAAACCTTGGCTTACGGAGGGTTTAAGAATTTCTGCTAGAAACTTGCGCTGCCTTAATACCATTAAAAAGTTTTTCCTAAACAATCCTGATTTTGTATCTTATTGCAATAGGTATCGTAATATTTATCGTCGATTGGTGAAAGCAGCTAAGGAACTTCACTACAGCAGTAGGCGGAGGTGTGAGAGAAGTGTGTAACCGTTCCATGCAGCATGGTTGTCGCGAAATGGATGTAGATCCCAAGACATTAAATTCATTTTATTGTAGTGTGGCTGGAAGTTTGACTGATAAAATTTCAACCTCGGTGAATCCTCTAAATTATCTCGCACACGTATCTGTTGCAGATTCGTTTTGCTTTACCCCTGTTTTAGAGTGTGAGATCTATGAAGCACTTGGTGATATTAAGAATTCTAAGTCGTGTGGTGACGATGAAATATCTTGCGAATTACTTCGAGCATTGCCTGATGATGCATTGGAGGTCTTGGCATTTGGTATCGACGATTCATGGTTGACAGGTAGATTTCCTTCCTGCCTAAAATCAGCCAAGGTTATTCCTTTGCATAAGGGTGGCAACTTTCAGGATCCTTCGAACTATCGTCCGATATCTTTGCTTTCGACTGTATCCAAAGTAATTGAAAAGATCGTTAAAGGCAGAATATGGAGTTTCAATTACACAATCTTGTATCGTCAAGGCAATTTGGGTTTCAGGGTTCCTTGGGGACCCACGATGCTATTTTTGATCTGCTCACTAGCGTTTACCGCGATCTTAATGATGGTAGGGCAGTGGCTGTGGTATTCTGTGATCTTACCAAGGCCTTTGACTGCGTTAACCATGAAATATTGCTTTCCAAGCTTGAGTTGTATGGATTTAGGAGCTCTTCTCTTGCTTGGTTTCGCTCGTATTTGGAGGATCGACGGCAGTTTGTTGTTGTGTCAGGTTGTAAGTCAACAGTTTTAGATATCGGAAATGGGGTGCCACAGGGATCTGTTCTGGGACCCCTTCTGTTTTTAATTTACATTAACGATCTTGTTAGTGTCGGGATATCTGGTCGTTTTACGCTTTTTGCGGATGAAACCTCTGTTGTATGGTGCAATGACTCTGTTGATGCTTTGAGACAGAATGTATCCGGAGACATATTGGAGATAAAGGCCTGATTTGATTGTAACAAACTTTCCTTAAATATTAATAAAACCCATGTGATGGGTTTCAGATGTGACATGGCGGGGCTGAGTTTGGGCAATGACCCAGTGGATGTAAGGGTTGCTGCTAGGTTTCTGGGAGTTTTCATTGACTGTGAGTTACGTTTTAGGGATCACATTATTAACCTAAGCAAGAGATTGTCATCTGCATGTTTTGCAGTGAGAGCTGCTAGGGACGCACTTAGTTCTGGAGTGGCACGAGATGTATATTTTGCTTTGTTCGATTCACACTTGAGGTACGGTATACCATTCTGGGGCATGAGTAGCCAGTATTTGCTGAATATCCTGGTTGTTCTTCAGAAGAAAGCAGTGCGTTACATCGTGGGGGTTAGTCAAAGGCAATCATGTCGTCCAATTTTCATAGACAAGAAGATTTTAACATTGATATCTCTCTTTATTCTCGAGACTGCCACTTTAGTCCACAAGAACATAGGTTCGATGGAACGTCTTCCTGGACTGCACAATACTCGTGGCGCTAACAATCTTCTTCTTCCTATCCCTACAAGCACCCTTACCAAAAAATCATTAATTTACGAAAGTAAAAAAATCTATAATCATCTCCCGGCAGATATTAAATCTCTGCATGTTTTGCGATTATTTAGAAGTAGCTTAAAAAGGTTATTGGTGAGTAAGGCCTACTACACTGTGGCAGAGTTTTATGCCGACTCCTTTGACTGACATCCCTGCGCTGGCGAATGTCGAGATAAATGCTTAGGGGACTTTATCTTCGTATATAAATATTAAAATCATTATCATTTTATTTATAGTTTTTTCTCTATGTGTCTGTATTTTAAGGTTATAGTTCTTGGAATTTTTAATATTGTTAGTATATAACATGTATATTGATGTTTGTTTGATGTCAATTTGTTTATTTAATGTTATTTTATTCTTTAAATTAGTTTATTTTTTAGATTATTTTAAAATTGTTTTTGTTTTGTTCCTGTATTTTATGGAATACTTTGTTTAATTATTTTAACCTGCTTTGTGAATGAGAACATTATCTTGCACTAATAAAGCATTTTTGACTTTGACTTTGACTTGACTTTAACCAATCTTCCGGTATCTTACCGCTGTCATATATACTGTTCATAAGAGTGGTCAAGGTATTCGAGAATCGGCTGTTCTTTTCATATAGAATCTTTAGTATTTCCCCATGGATATTATCGGGACCTGGTGACTTGTTATTTTTGACGGACATTATCTACCTCCGATTTGAGGATGGAGGGACCAGTATCTGTATCGGCGTGTTCGGTTGGATGAATTGGAGAGTCGTTAGGGCGGTCTGAGTCAAAAAGAATTTCAACGTACTGTTTCCATACCTTTAGAATCTCTGTTGGTTCTGAGATAAAACTTCAGTTATCGTCAAATATGCCTGTTGTTAGACCGTTGTATTTTCTTGTATTTGTCATTTCTTTAATTTTTTATGCATGTTATGATAGTCATATTTCTTCTCACATTGTTCGATCTCAATGCATTTTTCGGACAGCCATGTCTCTTTAGCTTCTCTAATTTTTGTCTTAATAATTCTTCTGTGTATTTCGGTATATCCGGTATATTTTTGTTTTTATATTTCCGTCGTTCTTTCATTAAATCAAGGATTTCTTCAGCCATCCATCTCTTTTTCGATCTTGTTTCAATAGTGTTGAACACGTTGTCTGAATAGCTTGTTCAATCTTACCCCATTTTTCAGTTAATTTTTTTTTATGGCAGTGGCACACACACTAAAGGTAGATCCTATGGCGCTCGACGAGCGGTGTGTGTGCGAAGATGTTGATTGACACGGTTCTTGAATATTTGTAGGTTGCAATTAGTGGGAAACAGATGTCCTGGAAGTGAGTTCCACAGTGATGCAGTGCGCCAGACAAAGGAGTTCTGGTAAAGCGATGTTCTAGGTGTTTCTAGTTGTACGACGAACTGGTTCGCTCCCGCCGTTTGTCGGGACTGCCTGACAGGAGTTGCCAGGGGCGGGATTATGTGGGCCAAATCCTGGGAACATCTGCCGTGAAAGTATCTGTAAAACAGAGACATCTCGGCCACATGTCTGCGATGTTCCAGACTATCCAGATTCCGGGTCAACTTCGGATCGCCGACGAGACGCACAGCCCTCTTCTGAATGGAATCCAGCAGCTTTAGGGTATGCTTTGGTGCGGCACCCCAGATATGTGAGCAATATTTTAAGCACGGTCTTATTTGCGCTTTGTACAGCAAGAGCAACGGCTGCGGTGTATAGAGTCTTTTGTTGCGAAATAGCGCACCAAGCTTCTGGGGGCTGATTTTGCGATGTTAGCAACATGGTCATGCCATGACATATTGCTGTTGACCGAGACACCCAGCAGCCCGATTGACGAGGATGAAGGAATGGTCGATCCTGCCATAATGATGTCAGGGCCCGCTGTATTGGCCCTCTTAGTAAACGTTACTGCTTGGGTCTTTGCTGCATTGAACTGGACCAAATTTCGGTCGCCCCAAGTTTGAACTTTCTCCAGGTCTTGATTAATTGCTGTAATCTGCTCCTGTCTGCGGTGATGAGTCTCAGTCGCTGATAAGGGGTTTTCTGATCTAAAGTGGGAGACAAGGGTACTGTCATCTGCAAAACTGTAAACAGGATTATTCGTTTCGATCAGCAGGTCATTAATATAGATGAGGAACAGAGTTGGTGAAAGTATTGCGCCCTGAGGCACGCCCGCGTTGATGGTGAATGTGTCCGAGATGTGTCCATCTACTGCAACATGTAGGGATCGGTTCTTAAGGAAACTGGCCAGCCAGCTGCAAAGAGAGGCGGGCAGTCCCAAGGACGGCAGTTTGTTGAGCAGTCCGTCATGCCAAACTCTGTCGAATGCCTTTGAAATATCCAACGCAATCGCTCGAGACTCTCCGTAGTTTTCAATTGCCCTACTCCATATATGAGTGACATAGGCCAATATATCTCCTGTCGATCTTTCTTTGCGAAAGCCGTATTGATTATCGCTGATTATTCTGTTGCTCTCGAGGTACTTGAGTAGTTGCTGGTTGACTACACGTTTCATGACTTTGGAGATTATTGGAAGCAAGGCAATCGGGCGATAGTTTGAGGGCGTGGTTTTCTTGCCTTTTTTTGGAACAGGTTGCACTCGAGCGACTTTCCAAGAGGATGGGTAAATCCCTTTTCTGTAAGAAAGAGAAAAAAGCCTGGAAAAACAGGTGTTAGTTCGTTGGCGCAGTTCTTTAGCACGATGGCAGGTATTCCGTCCGGTCCTAATGCCTTTTGCGTATCTAGTTCTTTAAGGATTTTGCGAATATCACGATGAGAAAACTTGACTTCTGCCATGGTGGTGTTGATGTTCGGTATAGTGGGGCACGTCTAAGGTAGAGTGCGATGAAAACATTTTGGCGAGCATGTTTTCTTTTTCTTTGGCTGTAGTCGCCGTGATGCCACGTTCGTCCGTCAAGGTGGGAGAGACGTTTTTGTAAAGTTGTTACTTACTGCCCTTGCTACCGACCAGAAATTCCTGGAGCCACTGGGGCATTGCAAAAGTTTATTCCTGATCCTTTGATTGTGTTTGTCCTTAGTTTCGTCGATCACACGCTTGCACTCGTTTCTCGCTTCGATAAAATAATTGCGATTTTCAGCGGTCTGATTTTGCTGCCAGTACTTATAGGCTTGCTGTTTCTTCAGTTATATTTTCATTGATTCTGTTTATTTCATTACTTATAGACTCCTGAACCTGTTGCCTAATGTTGACGTTAACGTTAGAGAGCTTCCTTATGTCTACTCTCTCATTTGTAGCTTTCTTCTTAATGCGATTCAGCCTAATTTCGAAATCACACACAACTGGATTATGATCCGTTGGAACATCGGCTCCTGGATACGTTTTTGCAGATTTTGTTGCATTTCTGTATCTTATTGGTACAGCAATGTAATCTATTTGATTTCTTATATTGTTCTCCGGTGTATCTGCTGGTGATTTCCATGTGTATAACCTACGAGCAGGGAGTTTGAAAAAGGTGTTGCTCAGTGTCATGCTGTGTTCTTGGCAAAAGCCAATAAGCCGGTCTCCACGGTCGTTTCTCTCTCCCAGTCCGAAGCTTTCCACTGCATTTTCTACTTTTCCATTACCCACCTTTGCGTTGAAGTCGCCCATTATGATATTAATTTCATGTTTCTTAGTCAGTTTGATCATCTGTTCTAATTGTCCATAGAATTCCTCAATAGTGGCTTCATCTTTGTCCGCAGCGAAACAACTCCGGTTAGGGGTTGAAATTAAAGGGTTAAACATACTTACCAAAAAAATGTGCCACTAAAAAATAAAAACAATGGATTCGAGCGTTTTTCAGTTCATTGTCCGAAAAAGAGAAAATGATGACAACACCACCATTCTATGGGAGGATATTAGTAATGATGTTTTTTATATTTCTTTTACTATAACAGTTTTGTTAATAAGACATGAGCAAAAAGTCCTAAACAATAAAGTACATTTTGATTTTGAACTAAATTTGAAAATTTTAATTAACTGATTATTGTACTATTGGTAACGTCCCTGTTTAACCTTTAAGTGGTATCAAGCGCCTCTGTCCAGACTAGATAAAGTACATTATAATATTGATACAATAAAAAGGTTAATATTGATTTTTAAAATGCATTTTGTTTTGCGTGAAAATCGTTTGGGCATTTAGGGTGGTCATCTCGCCTGACTAGAGAAGCCATAGTTATTACTAAAATATTGTATCTTTCTATCACGATCGAATGTAACGAGGCCAAGCTTTGTCAAACCTATCAGTTTGTCATTCGAATCTTATAATAAAAATGCTTTTCAATATGATAAACATGTGAAATAATATAATGATATTTTTCAGAAATGTGAAGATGACAAAGTCATTATCTGCATTAAAGGTTGCAACGAAGATGAAGGTGACGTCCAAATAGTTATCCGACAATGCCCTGACTGCAAAAAGGGTGAGGATTCGTCTCGTCCGGCCAATAAGTCGAGGTCAGTAACGCCCCCTCCAAAGAGTGATACTAAAGAGTCTCAAGCAGATAGTGTAAGGGCACCAAAAAGCGAAACTAAACACTCTCAAGCAGACGAAAAAGATTATAATAATTATCTGGAAACTGATGCAAGGGAAATTGAATCGACGATTCTACATAACAAAGATTCCAAAGGCAGTATCATATGCAGCGACGAAGAAGATGAAGAAAGCCCTAAACTAGGACCTACTTATATCCAAAGCCAAGCAACAGTCGATTGTTCCCGAATAAAATTATATGAGACTACTAATCTATGTTTGAAAACAGAAACAGGTCAAGAGCTGATTATATCTTTGACAGTAACACCTAAAGATTTAGGAGATGGCCCGAAAAAGCTTAGCCTGACAGATATATTTAGCGATAATGACTATAGTCAATCAGCAGATACCGATGAATCAAGAAATGATATGAGACGTGAACAGAAATCACAACGATCCAAGCGCAAATCGCCGAGAAGAAGCATTCCTGAAAGCTATTTTGTTGCCGATCGGTATATTCCGTTGGAAAGGACCAAGATTTGTTCTTCTCTAGATTTTGATGTTAATACAGAAGAATCGAAAATTAGGTCCCAAGGAATTAAAAATAAAAATAACAAGATTGTTGTGAAGCTTCAGGATTTCGGTACAGATAATCTTCTTAGAGCATGTAGACCGGCCAAGTGCTGTAGAAAGGCGATATTAAATGAGAGGATGAAAAAATGTCTACCTTATGCGCCCAGCTTGAGATCTCTTCCTCTTGATGATGATGACATGGGAGTTATAAATCAATCATTGCAGATGAGCGTACAAAAGGTTAAGAATTCGATGAATCTTAAGGACGACGTTTATTCCAATCAGGCCTATTTTATGAACTCCATTCCCACTGTGATGTACTTTTTTGTTGAGGAAGATTTGCCAACAGAGGGTTTAAACGATATACGCAATAAGAGTTTAATTAAAAAAAAGCTGGGCTACTACATAAATCTTGTTAATGATATTCAATATGAGCCTAAATCAAAGTATGACATTATGTATTTTGGCGTCGTGGAAAATAAATTAGGTAAAAACCAGACTAATCAATCAGTTAAAACCTATTCGCTTGGAGGTGGACAGAATGTAACTGGTACTGAGTTTGCTGATGTAATATCAAATCCAATGAAGTGGATAAACCAAAAATATAATAAATTTGACGAAAGGCCTACGATTACTGGCCATCAAGATCTTGTAATGGGGAACAGCTACTTTATAAGAAATGACATAAATAACTCGGAAATACGCAGGACGCAGATGAAACAAAATACAAAAATTAATCAAAGGAAGCAATACGCAAGCAGGATTCCAGTCTACCAAGGATATAAAGCGTTATCCTTGAATTCAGCTAAAATCAATGGCATTGATGAAAATGCCCTACCAGAATTATACAATATAAGTTTGGGTTCGCTGATACAGTTGCAAGAAATTACGAAACAGGGATCAGCACTGTCAGCAGGTAAGCATAATATCTACAAAGCAAATTTTTAATGGATGTTTCCTAGGTACTATAAGAAAAAAGCTTCAATGAGTAATTTGTCGTAAGATTGGAAAAAAGCCTATAAACGTGTCCGGAAACACTTAGTATTTCAAATACAGGGTGTTTTTTCTTTAAATTATATTTTCGAAGATATATTAATGCCGTGTGCTCAAGATATTGTCAACTAACATAAAATCATACAGTGGAAAGTTTGAACTTAACCTTGAATCGCAATTATAAATTGTTGTTAATTAAAGTATAAACTGTTATGATTAACCTTGCTGACAATTCAAAACAATACTCGAATTAGAGGTCAAAGTTTGGTATAAAAAGCTGGGCAGCAGCCCATACCGGCAGACTTTGATCTCCAGTGCGAACTACCGAAAGGGAAAAGCCAGTCTGATCAGACACGACTTAAAAGTTAATCAGTGAAAATTAATAACGTCATAAGGCAAAGTTCTATTTAAATTAACTACAAATAAAAAGTAAACGACGTAACCTAAACCTTTCATCCATCAAACAATCAATCCGCCCTTCTGGTGTCCTTTCATTTTTGCCATCCGCCGGTCAATACATAAGTGACAAGTGATGGAGGAAGCAGTTTCGACCCCTGTACACAGGACCAAGGACTCGTCGAGGAGATACGCTTTTCCAGATGGATCAGGGGCCAGCTAAAAATATCATTTTGCATCAATCCAAGCCGTCCATATTTTTTATAGCCGTGGTGACCCACGAGATTGTTTTCTGTATCAGTTTTCTTTGAGATTTTTTGGCAATCATAAAAGTTGCCTCTTGATATTTTGGTGAAGTTAAGAGTCATTGCCTTCTAATTATTTAAATCCGTCCTCGAATGTCGGATAAGATAAAATATAGTCCACGTTCTAAGAGTCAATCCGACACGCCAGCTAAGGAGCCCACCCTAGCTCACAGCAGCACAGCCTTCTTCTCAGCATCAAGGAAATTAAGAAGATCGCCACCGGCATCCCCAATAATAAATGTAGAACAAGTTACGATAATCTCATTTCTCGACAAGCCACTAGTGGAACCACCTAGTGAAAACTCACAGATATACCAAGAAAACTTAGCATCACACAGCAGCACGGAGGCTAGAGAAGTTATCAGTGAGGACAGCGAACAAGACGAAGCACAAGATATCCACACAGTACGTCACAATATGGCAAACACAACAATCACAGACGCTTTGGCTACTGCAAAGAAAGCAGGAATACCACAGTTTATTAGCCCACCTACGTTCCATCCTTGCAGATGCAAAGCCAACGATTTTATAAAATCATACGAAAGAACGGCAATAGCAAACGGATGGGATGATGCGTTAAAAATTGGATATTTTGAAACATTTTTGGACGGAGCAGCAAATCTATGGTTCCAGGAATACAAGGCAGCAAACCAAAATAATGGATGGGTGGAATTGCAAGCAGACTTTATTAGTGAATTCGAAGACAGAAATTATCATAAAAAGAGAATGGAAGAAAGGAAGCAGTTAGATAATGAAACAGTAATAAATTATTTGTACGAACTTAGAGTAGGTACTTTATCACGACTACAATGCAAACGTGGACATAGAAGAGTTTTTAAGTATATTTAGCGAAGGGCTCACCGAAGACAATTATTATAACTTTTACTGGTTGACAAACCCCCCCAACAGCCAACCTCGAGACTTAGACGAACTGAAGGCGCTAGCAGCAACGATAGACAAAGCACCGAGACGAGGAGAAGATAAAAGGCAAAACCATGAGCCAACAAACAGTTATCATCCTCTGAATACAAGCAGTCACAATCCTCAATATAACTATCGTCCTCCAAATAGAGAAAACTATCGTCCTCCATATAACTATCGTCCTCCGAATAACATAAATAATACAAACTTCAATCGTCCAAACAATTACCACAAATATAATTATAATACGAATATACAAAATAACCTCAGAAGGCAAGAAATGCCATAAAACCGCAATAGCAACTTACAGAGGCTACCAACATATACAAAGAATGGTAACCAAAATCATTATAAGGAAACCTGCAGAAATAGCTATAATAACCAGAAATGCCACACCTGCGGAAAATTGGGACATTTCGCAGCAACTAGCCGTAGGAATCAACCAAATGGCCAAATTAAACATACCAGTCATCCTAGCAGGAGGGGACAAGGAAAAGAAAGGCATACTTTTCATCACAGTAAAATTAAACAATAAAAATGTCACGGCAATAATAGATACTGGATCTCAAAACAACGTCATACAAAAAGACTGGCCAAGAGGCCTGAAACATAGAAATAGCAACACAATTCTCATAGGAGCAGTAGGGCATCGTATACAAGTAATGAGTGAAGTTACCACACCATTACAAATAGGAAACAAATTTAAGCTCCAAATAAAGGCAAAAGTAATCAACAGTGCACCCTATCCGATAATATTAGGCATGGAATTTCTAGAACATAACAAGGCAGTGATAAATATCCCAAACAAAGAACTGATAATTCGAAATAAATATACAATCCCATTAAGATACGATTCAATGAATGGCACCGCACCGCACCGGGGCCTACATCTGTACAAAAACAGCAACTGCCTTTGTCAGCAGGGACAAAAGGCAGGACAACAACAAATTCAAGTTATTTTTACAACAGCATAGCAACATACAATTAGATAAACTAGAATCCGTTCAGGGACAAAAAAATGGGAATTAACAGATATGAATAAAACAAAAAAGCATATAGCTAAAATACTTAGGCAAGAATTCCCAACAACAAATTGGAATAAAAATAATAAAATAGGAACTGAAACTGTTCCTATTTTATTATTTTTATTGACCAAAAATACAAAAGGCAAAACTGGTTTCTACCTCCACACTAGGAGCAACGCACATAACAGGCCAACACTCGAAACATTATTTGAATGCCTCATAAAGCTCAGAGAACTATTAAAGCAAAAGGGAATTAATAAAATAGCCATACCTAGAAGAGGTTGGGGCTTGGAAATCCCAGAATGGAATTCATTTAAAAAAATGGTGCACTACATATTCAAGTCAGACTATATAAATATTTTAATATGTAGGGACAAAAAGTCAAGAAAATTAAATAATATAACAGGGCCATTTACAAACATTATGATAGAGCAGACGCCTAACATTTTTAAAATTAGAGCTAGAAAGAACTATGTCATCACAAAGGGAGAAACAAAAACATTAGAATTAGAAATCCCAGAATACCAAGAAATAGAAGGCCACTCAAATATTTTTAATTGTAAATACAACACAGACTGGTTAGCCACAAAGCAATAATCAATTTAGGCAAATGTATACACAAATGGGAAAAAAATGTTTATCCCAGTAACCGCAAAGGCATATTACCCAGCTAAAATCTACAGGGGCACTACAATAGCAATGTTAGAAGAAATACAAAAAGAAGATACCGCATTCAACCTACACCTCAGCGAGGAGACAATAGACAAGAAAGAAATGATAACCATAGACGATCACCATCTAGACAACATCACAGACCACAAAGCACGAATACAACTGGAGGAATTACTACATGAATATAGGGACGTATTTGCAAAATCTCCAAAATATATGGGAAAAACAAATCTAACCGAACACGTAATAGAACTAGAAGACAATAAACCACAGAAAAGCCGTCCATACCGTGTGTCCCAAAAAGAAAGAGGCATAATAGACGAACAAATCCGAAAAATGCTAGAAAGCGAGGTAATAAGACTATGCCACTCGCCCTGGGCGAGCCCAGTGGTCCTAGTAAAAAAGAAGGATGGCAATACTTGGTTCTGCGTAGACTATAGAAAATTGAACTCACTCACAAAGAAATCAAATTGGCCTCTGCCTCAGATAGACGTTATACTAACCTATCTAGGCGATCCTACCTGGTTTAACACATTGGACATGTTTTCCGGATACTGGCAAGTCCCAATACAAGAAGATTCGAGACAATATACCGCTTTTGTAGCACAGGGACATGGTTCATACGAATTCAATGTGTTAAGTTTTGGACTATGTAACGATCCAGCAATATTCCAAGAATTGGCAGATCGAGTATTCAGTGACATGAAGTGGAAAGAAATACTCATATACCTAGACGATATAATAATATTTTCAAAAACACTAGAAGAACAGTTGATAAAATTAAGAAAATTCTTCGACAGATTACGTCAGGCAAATTTAACATTGAAACCAAGCAAATGCGAATACTTAAAGAAAGAGTTAAAAATTTTGCGATTCAAGGTCAGTGACAAGGGTATGTTACCTGACGAATCCAAGCTCACGGGCATTAGAAATTTTCCAACACCAAAAAAGCTCAAAAATATACAAAGCTTCTTAGGACTCGGTAATTTCTACAGAAAATTCATTACAAATTTTTCAATGATTGCACGTCCATTACACGATAAGACAAAGAAAGGCCCGACATTTAAATGGGGACCAAAGCAAGACGAAGCATTCGCAACACTAAAGGAAAAATTAATATCGGCACCTGTGTTACACTTTTATCCAAGCAAAGGCACAATATTGCACACAGATGCAGCTACTTGTGGAATCTGAGCCATATTATTACAGGAAGATGATAATAAAATTGCACACCCTGTAGCCTACATAAGCAGAAGTCTGTCAAAAAGTGAGAAAAATTATACAATAACAGAGCTAGAATTATTAGGCGCAGTTTGGGCGCTAAGCTATTTAAGACACTTGATATATAGTAAACCAGTAAAGATCATAACAGATCATCACGCTCTCTGTTGGATAGACAGCATCAAAGAGAATAATAGGCGTTTAGCAAGATGGACATTAAAGCTTGCAGAGTTTGACTATACAGTAGAATATAAAAAAGGAATATCACACAAAGACGCAGACTGCATGTCCAGACACCCAGTCCTACCTGCAGAAACACACGATCAAGAACGAGCTACCAACATTTGCACTGAGGAGCACAGAGATAGCCGCTGTCCAGGACAAGGACTTAGAAATAAAAGAATTAAAACAAGATTAGATCTAAATAATACAGACATTACAATAGGCACCAGACGCAGAGCAAAAAATTTTAGACTGCAAAATGACACCCTGTACAAAGTAAATAACACCAACAAAGGATTGGAGGACAAGGGGTCATCTAGGAGTCTATAAAACGTTGGGAAAAATCAAAAACAGATTCTTCTGGACGGGCATGAGTAAGGACATAGAGAAATACATACACGGATGTCCAGACTGCCAGGCAACAAAAGGACATATACGCTCCTACCGCTTGTTGCCTATGGAACTGATTTGATTTCGTTGCAGTAGTTGCGCTGTGCTCGTTCAGAAGACGGAGCTCAGATATAGGTAGCTGAGAGAGATGGATAGAGACACTCGGTGTAAAGAAGGCTCGGTTTATTAACTGCAGGTTGAGTATGGAAGGTTGTAAGTATTATCAAAATATTCGGGAATGCATATCTCGTAAGTCCTCTGGGATATTCCTCGCGAAAATGTTAACCACGAACAGCAGCGATAGAGACGGAGAGCTAGCCTGAAGGGCTGTTACAATTATACTGACGGGCGGATAGATTATTTGATCTGGCTGAATATTTAGTTACGTAGTTTCCTATTTATTTGTAGTTAATTTAAACAGAACTTTGCCTTATGGCGTTATTAATTTTCACCGATTCACTTTTAAGTCGTGCCTGATCAGAATGGCTTTTTCCTTTCGGTAGTTCGCACTGATAGGTCTTTTTTAAACGTGCCTGATCAGAAGGGCTTTTCCCTTTCGGTAGTTCGCACTGATAGATCTTTTTTAAAGTGAGAGCTTTGATCTGCCAGAGAGGCTTTTCCCTTTCGCTAGTTCGCACTGGAGATCAAAGTCTGCCGGTAAGGGCTGCTGCCCAGCTTTTTATACCAAACTTTGACCTCTAATTCGAGTATTGTTTTGAATTGTCAGCAAGGTTAATCATAATAGTTTATACTTTAATTAACAACAATTTATAATTGCGATTCAAGGTTCAAAATTTCCACTGTATGATTTTATGTTGGTTGACAATATTATATTTCCTTAGAGTTAATATAGAGCTACATTCTTAGTGGAAAATGGCTTTTCTGATACTGGTACAGTAATATGTGAGCCAGTCAACTTCATCCAAAACTTTTCATCCGTAGCAAGTCGTTTTAAATGCAGGAGATCTTTTTGTTATTATTATATTTTTAGAGCGGTTGAAAATCAGTCTGGGTCACAGAAATTAAGCTGTTCCAAACACATGTTTATAGGAATTATTTTTCTCTAAATTTACTAAGAAAAAAGGTGATGCAATCTAAGAATCACTACGTATATAGAAGCCCAACAAAAAATTGATAGCATTTTTACATTAATTCCCTGTTACTATAGCGCGATTTGTATGGGTGATCTGTTAGGTAATGCAATGGAATTCCTATTACGCAGAGGGCATGATCAGTGTAGAGCCAGGGGGCCGCCGGCCTATTTAGTGTCAGCCCCCCACTATTACGAAAAATCTTAATCTATTACGAAAACTTAACGAAATTTAGTACGAAAAAATAGACGCTGCTGGCAACACTGGGCCTTAGATTTTCCGATGCCCGGAGAGTTGCGCGCGCATTTTATTGTTGACAAACACATGAATTTAAATTTGTATTTTTACATTTTCACTTCATGCAATGCTCTCCGCTCGCGCCGGGACGCAACCAAACAAAACTAACCTACTAAAATTTAAGAAAAGAAGAAACAATAACTTTGAAAATATATAAAAACACATCGACGGGAATCGAACTCGGATCTCCGTATCACAAACACAGCATCCAACCACTGAATTATGAGGCCAGTTGAAAGCAATTCGCTGGACCATAAAGATACGGTGTTTGTCAACAATGTAATGCGCGCGCAACTCTAAAGCCCTATGATGTGGTCCGGGCAACGTCTACTTAAATTTAGCTGTGCTCCAACTGCCCCCCCATAAGATTCTGTCTACGTCCCTGTGTACAGCGATTTAGAAATCAATTTCTGCTGGGGCCTGGGGCCCATAAAGACATACAAACCACTCGGCAAATACAAGTATTTTTAAGAATGCCCAAGGTATGATGAAAATCCAAAACAAAAATTCTAAAAATATTACGCATACTTTTGCTTTTTTATTCTGCTTACTTAAACTTTAAAATGCATAAAGCAAACAAAAGCAACTAAATTCAAACTGAAATTAGTGACAGTAGTTAATTTAAACTCAAATATCAAGAAACTAATTGTCTTAAGGGCATCAAATCTGAAAAAGGTAGGCAGTACATGTAAGATGTACTATTTCTTGTGACTTTCTGCAAAACATTCTATGCAACATTATATTATTGTGTCTTTGTTTTTGGTAGCCCAAGTACTTTTGGAGCTTGGCTGCTGGTCCTTCCTTTTTGGCAAAAGTAAGTATCATTTTGTCCCTCTTTGCACATTTTCGGCAGTGGTACCAAATCAATATGAGGTCGAATTATATCCTCTAAAATCTTTTCTTTGAAGTCAGTTATAGACATATTTAAACCAGCAATTTTCTTGTACAAAAAATTAACATTGACCATAGCAGTCCCTAAAAATATCTCTATGACCCCAACTTTTGCGATCATGATAGGGGTCTGGGAGTCGTTAGGGCTCATTGTCCGTGGCGGGAGGATTTTCTTCTGCT
This sequence comes from Pissodes strobi, assembly GCA_016904865.1. NCBI lineage: Eukaryota > Metazoa > Arthropoda > Insecta > Coleoptera > Curculionidae > Pissodes > Pissodes strobi. The sequence continues at coordinate 24,304 of MU184864.1, read as the reverse complement.
CCGACAGCAAGGCCGCATTCATGGTGCTGAAGTCGGTCTGAAAGCGCTTCTTATTGGTAAGGGAGTGTAGAAGCTGGCTGATTGAACTTGCAAAGCATAAAAAGGTTACGCTGGCCTTGGTACCAGGAAACGAGGTCGCTGACAGCTTAGCCAGAGAAGGCTCCGCACGCAGATACTTAGGGCCTGATCCATACGTGGGGATAACCCAGAGGGTTCGCGGAAGAGCTTTGGAGGCCTGGACGGATGGTCGGGCCGAAGAGGTATGGTAAGCCTGCGAAGAGTCTCTCCAGGGGGTTGTTGTGCCTACCTAGGAAAGAGTACAGAGCTCTGGTAGGATTCTACACAGTGCACTGTAGACTTAGACGGCACCTGACTCTGCTGGGAATTGTAGAGGAGGGAGAGTGTAGATGATGCATGGAGGACGATGAGACCCCATACCATCTATTTACGGAATGCCCCGCCTTCGCGTATGCAAGATTCGAATTCTTTGGCGCGACGCCGATCGGAGCCAGATTCAGTGCGTCGTGTTAGTCTGAAGGAGATGCGGGCTTTCTTAAGGAAGACCGGCATCCTGGAGGTTCTCTAATGCGGGCTGGGGGCACAACGGGCCCAATTGGTGGCCTAAGTGCAAGGCCTGCTGGGGGCCACTCCTTCTGATACTGACACTGATCTCTATGGCCTATCTTCTGATGCCATTTTACAGCTTTTCTTCAAAATTTACTGTAACTAACCATTTAATCTGAAATATCTATTGAGCTCTTGCCTGCATTGTTTCCTCAAATAGCAACAGGGCTATGTATTGTTTAATTTCTCTTTAAACCCCTTTTGTTTCGGGGGTATTCTTAGTAGAAAGCAACAACACATCATGTTTATCACGCCACTTCGCGATGCATATTCCACTGCAATGATCTTTGTCTATTATTTCTTCCTTTTTAAGTTTTTTTGGTTGATGTCCCTAGGATTTCCACGTCTATTAGATCTCGAAGTTCCACCAAAATGTTTTTTTTCTGACGAATAAAATGTTTGCCAGTTCAAGTTGTCAGTAATAACACTCCCAGGATCAAGTAGAATTTCTGGCAATGAGGTAACAGTAGGTAACAGTTTTTATTGGAACAGGGACTCCGCCGCCAGCTTCTTTTGCTGCGTTAACTTTTAGGTTTCAGGTGTAACGTTCACCGCGACCAAGTTTGAAAAGTTTAGCTTCATATTTGTGAGTCTTCTGGGTAGTGATGTAAAATGCTCGAGCAAGTATTTTAAGAGAACGTTCTCCGAGCACGGTCGAGAATAAACAAGCATAAATGAGCGTAAACGAGCAGGACCCAGTAAGTTATGCTTTTTCTATAAAGTCGAACAAAATAGTACAGTTTGTTAAATAAATTCTGATTTTTATCAAAATTCCCAAATTTCTCCAAAGTTCTAGTTATTCTGAAAATTCAAAAATTTCTCTTTAATTGTGCTGAAAATTCTCAAACTTCTTAACAAAATCCCCAAAATTAGGTAATTTTATCTTATTACCTACAATCCTACATCCTACCAATCCTACCCTACATCCATAATTAATTTATGTTAGATTCTACAATTGATATCAAATACTGGAAACTGGAATTTTCGCGTACGTCTGTGAAATTAGGAGGCATTTTACGAGAGACCACATCGCACAAATTATGGTTGTAGACGAATATCTGATCGACTTATGAAGGTCTATAATGATGATATTAATGATTGTGATTTGTTTGGCTGTTCATTCTTGAGCTTTAAAAAGAAGATCTTATCTTAAAATTTTATGTACATTTTCAGCAAAGTGGATATTTTTATAATGATTATGTTGTGTACCATTTGGAATATTTTGTATGTCTGTAGTGTACTTGCCAAATAAATAAATAAATAAATAAATCATAGAAGTAAAATATTTATTATTCATATGACTAAAAAACATATTAACTGAAATAGCAGTTCAGGTACAACGTACAACAACCCAGTAAAAATGAGTTAAATAAATCCTTGTTCCTCAAATCATAATATAACAATAAAATAAGCAAAACAAAGAACAAAAACTTCGATAGTTCTACATGGGTCGATGCCCTGAATGGCTCCCTCGGTTTGACTCTTGACAGCTACTAATTAAAAATTAATTCATGATTTTTTTATTTTACGTGGAAAAAATTGTCAATCAACGAGAGAACCATTCTGCGAAAAAACTAAAAATATTGTTATAGGACTCTAGTACTAAGTACTGAAGTACTACAACTGCTGATGCTCCAAACTCTCAGGCAGGCCAGGCTCCATGTAGTCTCCTTCATTGTACTCGTGTTCCCTAATAGTTTCGAATCCGTCATCATTAAAATCTTCTTCGCCGATGCTGGAGGTGGTATCATGTACACTGTATTCAGAATCGTCATCATCATCTGAATTTTCAGACCCTGTGTCCCTGAATTCCAAATTCACACGGGCTGTATTATCAGGTCTTGATATCATTGGTTCGCGAGTTGGTTCTATAGTATTACTAGTTTTAGATGTTAGTTTAAGATTACATGCTACATAAGTTAACGTAGTAGGAATGGTATTGGCTGGGAACGTGCTGAAAATGCTTCGTTCATGCTCAATCTGCAAAGTAACTGAGCACGAAGCACGAACGATTTTTTCGTGCGCGAACGTTCGCGAATATTCGTTACAGCACAATTAGAACGTTCCCTTGTTCACATCACTACTTCTGGGGTATGTACTGCTTCATTACTAATCGTCCTCTAAAGAAAACCAATGTTTCATGTAACAACTTATCCGGGCGTGAATATTTTAGAACTATTTTGTATTACCATATTGTACAGCAAGGGTTAAATTTTAGATAGTCTGTCGCCTTCTGGATAACTATTAATGTTACTAAATTGCCACGTTTTCAATGGCAACTCGAATCTGTTACGGCGTAGTGCCTCAGAATTAGTACGAATATGAAATAAAGGGTTATTGGACCAATAATGCCTGATATAACATATTTGCCATACCAATGTAACATATTGCACCCAGAAGCCTTTTAATTTCTACATTATTAGTAGGAATCCATTTATGTAAGCATGAATCACTTGCATATTCAAGCAATACTTGAGTCACGTACAAGTTAGTTTGATGTACCATCTCATTGAAAATTGTAACAAAAAATCTATTGGGAAGCCTCCATAAGTGCTGCGGCATATTCAGGAGTTGTATCATTAACGCAATTAAAATTAAGCTGCAAATGGTTACTTACTGGATCTGGCCACTCTTCCTCTCGGTCTTCACAGGTATTTCTTCTTCCTGGCGATCACCTTGAATGTTTAGGCGACCAACCATTTATTGACGTTGTCACTAATATTGGTCAACAGAACATTTTGTGGCTGGTGGATAAGCGACGGTTGCTTAGAGCTACTGGAATGGTCGCTTAAAGTATATTCTGGGTCATTGTCGGAAAATAAGATATTTAGGACCCCGAATTAATCACCTACCCACACAAGAAAGATTTGTGTCTCTTATCTTTACTGACCATATACATATTTTGCAATCTTTGCTTACATGTTTTTGAACAATTTTTCAGGTACTTACCTTCCTCACCAACAACATGACTTTTCGCCATTTTAACAATTCGTTTGGAACGCTAACTGATGCGCTTTTCCGCCATTTTTGTCTAGCGGAAAGGAAAACGCGTGTTCACGCTACGAGTAATGTAAAGAACTCAATCGAAAAACACAGCGTTGTCAGGTCAAATACCCTAGAATATCCCTATTCGTCCATGGCCCCAAAGACCACGCGCCAAGCACTGCACTCTGCAAGCGAAATAAGACAAGATCGTTATGAAAATATTTTATTTTCGCCTCTAAAAATACAAATTATAAAACTAAACGAACATTAGTTTTAAAATACACTTTTGAAATGTTTTCTTATTATTTATTATGGTAATGGTTTTTTTTGGTTATATATTTTATGGTTAATCAAGACTTCATCAATAATAAAACTAAAATAATTTTCATCAATGTTTTGGTATGTAGGATGCTAGACAAAGTTTCCATTGAAAGATTTTTGTTCCACTCTTGTCTGTGGATTCATCAACATTCAGAGAAAATTTATTAATTCTTATTGAATTTAAAGTTTTTTCAAAGCCACGAGCCCCAGTTACTTTGTTCATAAGGGCAGTGGCTTTTGTTCGATCATTGGTACCCCTAGATTCGAGATAAATCTCTAGACCTGCTAACGCTGTAAAAACATGTGATGGGAAACCTAACCTAACCTATAACCTAACCTGCAATGCGCATCCAGGCACGTGATCGATATAATGGTCGACAACTAAGTTTGCTGCAGGTGATTCCCACAGGGCCACTACAGTTGTTCAGAAAAATATAATAATTAAAAAAAAAAAGGTTTTTGCGGTAGTTTTATAGCCCATTATAAGGTATCTGAATTAGAAATTTTGGAAGGTTTAGCAAACTGGGCCTAACGCGTTAAAAATGCCTGTAAAACGCATTCTAAGCACAAAAAGCGAATTTCATATATTTTTGTTATTTTCAGAGATTTGCTTAAAAGCCAATTATTCAGAGAAAGAAAATATTAAACGCAAGAATAAAATGGACAATGCCATCATTCAATCCTTTGATGAAACCGATAGACTTCCAAAAAGTAAAAAATATCCCATTCAATCCTCTGATGAACACAGTACACTCTCAAGGAGCAAAAACTCCTCCAACTGTTCAGTGGCAACCACCGTGAAGAGAAGCAGGAGGAAAAAGAAGGAATTCTACCTGTCGAGATCCCGATCAGATATCTCGTTGAATACTTTAAAGAGCTTGGGCAAGCCTAAAAATATTCCACCTCCACCAAGGACTGTTATAAAAAGAAAACCTCCGATGGAAATTAATAGTAAGAAAATCTATCAACATAGTTCTGAATCTAGCAATCCACTAAATGACCAAGATTCGTCTAAGATAATTTTGAGCTATTTCTCCAGGATATTGTATGAAATGATAATGAAACAGATGTCGAAGGACAACAGTTACAAGGAAGTGGGCAAAAATTCGAATCATCAAATTAACGTCGGTGTGGGAACAGAAACTGCTAGTAAGTTGAAGATGGTTGCCCAAAAAGCTAATTAGCTAGTATCTAGCGACACAGTGCACAGGTATTTAACAAAAAGGCTCATTTGCAACATGATGGTTTTTGAAGGCTTGTGAAGTATAACAGTAACTCGGCTCTTCTGTTACTTTTTCATTGACATAGCGATACTTAAATCAATACGTTTCCTAACCATTAGTTACTAGTTTCACAGTTCTTTGATTGCTTATACCTATATTGTGCCTTACTGATACTTTTCTTATGTTCTCAGCTTCAGTTCTGTTAAGAACCACCTGTCTCAAACCACCATGTTATTGAACCATTGCTAAATTCACGCCTGTTATAGTTTTCTTCAACAGCATAATCAGGAACACTGTGGAGAACATCATCGACCTCTGCAATTAGAGGTGCTTATTTAGACATCCATTTAGTTACCCTGGATTCCTTTTTACAATCAGACTTATATTCTCTCTCATCAATGTTTCTGCAGAAATTCAAATGATATTTGCTCTTTTCCATCTGAACCACAGACGAATCTGAACAATTCCTTCTAGTAAATAACAAGCTACCTCCTAACGACTTTAACGGGTTTTTGACATTTACAACTATAACAGTTTAAACATATTTGAAATAATACTTTTTAAGTCCGAAATATTTATTGTAGTCACGCATACAAGATGGTTGTGACAGGACAGATTTGAATCAGGCCACGAAGCCAACGAAGCGGCAACAATACTGTTCATAAGGGATTGACAGTAGTTGTGTTGATATAAGTTTTATTTCTGGACTTAACCCATGAAGGACGAAGTTTATAAAAATCTTTATTCGAATAAATGTTACAAAAATCCAACATAAATTAACAAAACTGACTAAAAAGGACAAAAATAATCATAAAATATCCTGAAATTTGAAAATATTTGGTGTTGCCAAATGAAAACGCAAGGCTCCTGTGGCTACCCGTCCATGCGCTAGGCTCCTATGACTACCCGCTAGGTTCCTATGGTTACCTGTCCTAGTAATAACAGGAAAATTTAGATAATAGGAAATATCGACAAATAAACTACCTACAGCTGTGTATGAAATTGCACATTACACTTTTTGCACAATGCAACTCTGCATTTTACACATCCAGTATGCATTATCGATTTGCGTTCTTCACCTGCACATCTAATATTATTTTGATTTGGTACTGGTTCTAGTAGATGCCCCACACCGTCATATCTAATGTCATCTGAAACCCTATGAGAGGAGCGACATAACACTGAACTAGCTTGTTAGCCTTGTAGCAATGCGGTATTTGGTCGCCTGAACTCTAATTATTAGCTTGATTCAGCATTTCTTCCATTTTGTATGGTCACATCTAGCATCCAGGTAACCAAGCCCCAGTACTACTTTTTTACCCTCATCTCGATTCTAGAGCGATTTATATTCTCGTCCAGCAGATCTGTGCCCCCCATTGCATGGTTATGATTTTCAATAACATGCGTGTGGTACCTGGATAACTTTCTTTTCGGCTTGTGAATATCTACACAGCACAGCCTCCAAAGACTTTGTAATAATCTTTATTTGCTTTGCGATTGGATCCTTGGTACATGTTGAAATTCACCAGATACTTGCTTTTATTGTTGAGACACCACACCTGATAGCCAAAATGAATTGGCTTGCCTCTGGTGAATTGTTGTTCACCATCGACTCGTCATAGTTCAGTTCGCATTCCGGAACGCAATATTTTTTGAACTGCTTTTGTAATATTTGTCGCTATAATTGATAGTTGCATTATTTGCAACATAAAAGGGAGGCCAAATTGTATAAAACCCATCTGTTCGCATGACACTCATTACCATCTTATTCCCCATGTCACCCTTCGTATTCCCCGGAATCGAATTATATCCTGTAATAATCTAAATGGCAAGAAAACATGTAGATATTTCTAGATGGGAAAGTGTTTCTGTAGGGCATAACTCGTAGACTCGCTCAGGATATGGCTAATTATATCGTTGTCAAAAAACAATTCAAACATTTCTACCGGCGTTAAAGTTTTATATTGTTCGTAACTCTATTCTGGGAAATTTCTGTGGTTGTCATCTAAATCACCTTTTATCCAGTCCAAGAAGTCCTAGTCAATTTTCTCTACTTTACGTGGAGTTTCTCTATGTTGGGGTTTGGAACCTTCAGCAACATGCAAGATGATTAAAACAGTCTTAATCATCTCCTGATGATGCTAACATGGTTAGCGAAACGCGCGTCGAGTGCAATAATTCTGTTTCGGTATTGGGGATAAAACTCCGTTTTAGTAGAGTTTATCTGTCGTGTGTAGAGCATCCGCTTTCTTCTTCAGCGATATCCGTTGCTTGAACATCTCCTTGTACTGCTTCACCTTTGCTTCCTGCTTCTTCAAAAACACATACTTTGTCTGCTTCTGGTCTTCTTCCTTGGTCTTCTTCCTCCATTTTGTCTGCTTCTTTGCCATATTTTTTAGCCTCAACATTAGCTTCTAGCTGTTACCTTGATAGATTGTCAACGGACCCTCCTCCATCTTTCTCGCCAGAATCTTCATTTGTGAGAGCTCTAGTATCTGGGGGCTCAATATAAATATTTCTAACGTTGACGTCATCTTCATAGACCATGTTCAAAGCGTCTTCTAGAGTCAAACCCCTTCTAGGAAAACAAATCAAATAGGATGCTAGTAGATAGTGGCGTTGCCATATAGCAACACCAAGTGGAGTTATTTCAGGAGTTGCTAGTTATCACAGTGAAACAGTGTAGCATCAATCTTATTTGAGCCAGTAAAGTGTAGTATTAATTCACAAGCGATTTATACAATTAAATACTTACACAAATTGTATATCCATTTTGACCAATGAAAGTACGATGCGAAAAATATTTTTTCTACGACTGCCCTGAAAATAGACAAAAACGCTCTTGAAAACTGAACATTTCAAACATCGTGTGAAAAGTATAGTTTGCACACGGCGTGTGCAAAGTATACTTTTCACACGCTTATTCGTGTATTTAGATTAACGGGCTTCGTCTTCGTTTTAGAGCTTCGCCCTCAGAGGTCCCATTCCCAGATCTCTAAAAAAGGAGGCCCAATTTTAGGGCCTCACTCCCCCCAGGAGCCCCTTTTTGCAAAACTGTAGGAAATGGGAAAATGGGACTCTCATACCAGGGGCCCCCGTTTAAGGCTTGGGGGCCAATTTTAGGGCTTCGCCCCCGCGGGCTCCATTCCTAAATCTGTGAAAAATGGGACTCCTGTACCATAGGCTTTCGCCCCTTCCCCTGGAGCCTCATTTTAGGGCTTCGCCCCCGGAGATTCTTTTTCAAAATATTCGGAACATAGGGACTCCACACTGGTGGTCCCAGTTTAGGATTGTGCCCCTAGTTATAGTTTAGCGAGAATCTCTTACTCACGTAGCTTCTTTCATTACGAATAAAATGTTCGGATAAATCAATAATAAAAAAGTTTCCCATATAACATGTCATTTCCTACCACACTCCCAGTGGGGCACTCTGTATGTAGCAGTCGTAGAAAAAGTATAGTGTGCTACACATGCTGAAAAGACTTTTCACACTCATGAGACTGCAAGCATGACACCAAACTGTCTCATTCGTGTGAAAAGTCTTATTTTCAGCACTTGTTGCACAATATACTACTTACAAACACGAATGGAATAAGTGCTGGTCCAGCACATGCATGGAATCATAACAAACTGACATAACCTCAATAAGGCTGCTTGCGCACAACACTACACTACAAGTGTTGTCATATGAGAACACCAGTCTTTTATGGGTTAAATAAGTTTTTAAAAGTTGGTGGCAAAAATAAAAACCAAGCTAACATTGCTGTTGTCAATTCAATCTTGAATAGGCCCTAGACAGTGCTCGAAAAAGTAACGAGTTACTTTACAATTACTTTTCTTCAAAAATAACGCGATAGATTTATGGTACTATTTGCAAAAAAAAATGGTGAATCGTATTTTCTAAACGAGCAAGAACTTTTATCAAGATTCACTTTTTTCGGTATCTTTTACTTTTTGGCCCATCTGTCCTGTTTTAAACCCCATCCGCGGACATGGCGTGTATTCGTTATGTTAAAATTCATTTTGTAAAATTGATTATTATTTTTTCTGCATTTAGGACTGCAAGAAATTTACAGAAAACGGCCGAATATGACTTTAAAATATGGGCCTACCTTAAATCGTTTAAATGCAGGCATCTCTTATCATGAGCTGAAGGCAAAACAATCACAATACTGCATTGTGCAAGCAAAGGGACGAAACACCCACAGCATTTGCATCCTAAGCAATCTAGCTCTGCAAACGTCTACAATTTTTGCCGACACCAAGAAATGTCAAACTTCAAATACCCGATTTGCTTGTATTTTAAACTCACGTAATCAAATGGAGGGCAGCAACTTCAGAAAGAAACGAATCTTCAAAAAGTCATATAATTGTGAAGGTATCAACGGCAGGCCGAACAGTTGCGACGAACTCGAGAACTTTATTGTTACGTTGGCGAGTGAACGTTCCTTAAGCTCTAACATTTCTGACAGATATTTTATGTCGTCGGATTCTTGTTCTAGCCGCCAACTGAGTGGGAGCGATCAGGAGGACTCTTTAAGTCAGTCTCTAATAAAGTTGAAAGAGACTTTAGAGAATTATGAAAATATCAAAAACGAAATCGCTCAGAGGTCTTTGCAAGAAGCCAATATTAACCCGATAGAGTATTTCGTTTATCAAGTATGTGCCTGCAAGAGCAGAATAAATAAGAAACCATCAGTCATGCAGAAGATCTTAAATAAAACCAAGGGACTGTTCTCATCGGTCGAGAAAGATATGTGTAGGAAATATAGGAATCAGAGGGAGTTTTTGAGTTTGTCTCAAGCAGGTAAGTTTGCTAATTGTTCGATCTGATCTATAGATAAAGTCGTTACAAGGCTGTTGCTTATAAAATATGGTTTAGCTGTCTTAATTGGACGTTTTCAACTATAACTAAAACATTTCTCTATCTTTGACAGACGTTTGACATTCACTTTTGAACTTTAAGTTTGTTTTTCTAATTCCTTTTGATCCATAAATTTTACCGTACGCGATTAATTGATTACCTGGCAATAGGCGCACCAAACCCAGCTCCACTTGGATTTTGACTTTACTTCTATTATATTGTTACGTTTTTCCCGTGGGTTCTTAACAAAATTACAACTTGACTATTTTCAACTAATACTCTCTTTATTCACTATCACTGTATACAATTTAACACTTTAAACTACTCTTATAACTTTACAACTAATATCTATTCAACACTCAATCATTAACTGAACTGAACTCACATTCGCCTTAGGTCTGCTTATATATAATCTCAAATCTATCACGAATATTCGGGAAGTATTCCGAGGCCACTCTATATGATCTCGACGAGGTCATCGAGATAATTCCAGTCCAGCGATCCTGAAACTTCGCGACCGGCCGGGCGATGAGTCATACAGACAAAGAAGCGAGGGGCACGGCGCGGCGGCGGCGGCGGCTAGTTCTATAGGGTAGCACAAACACGTTCGGATGGTTGTTAGTCGTGACATTGCCTCCCTCTTAAACCTGATCGTCCCGATCAGATACTGCATGTCCGTGGTATGCTTTCAGTCTGTCGAGGTGAACAACTTTCAGTTTGCTTCTGGGACTACGCTGAATTCTATACACAACGTCATTAATTCTTTTGATGACTGTATAGGGTCCTTCCCATACTGGCGTTATCTTGGGAGATCTTCCTTTCTTCCTTTGCGGATTATATAACCAGACTTTATCGTTCATCTGAAATCCCATAGAATTAGCTTTGAGATCATATCGTGTCTTCATTCGGTCACTGGCTTCCTCCGTGTTTTCTCTGGCTAATTCATGGATGTATAGTAACTTTTCCTTAAGGGAGTCCGCGTAGTCTTGAATTTCCATATCCTGGTTTTCTGGCGTTCCGAATAATAGGTCGCAGGGTAAGCGGAGTTCTCTTCCAAATAAAACCATGGCTGGTGTTAGTCCTGTCGTGTCATGGACTGCTGATCTATAGGCCATCAAAAATAGTGGTATGTGTTGGTCCCAATCCTTCTGATGTTCATCTACGACTTTTGACAAATGTTCTTCAATGGTCTTGTTAAACCTCTCAACCATGCCATCTGATTGTGGATGTAAGGCGGTAGTCCGTGTTTTATGGATGTTGAGTAAATCACAGACTTTCTGGAAAACCTTGGATTCGAAGTTGCGTCCTTGATCTGAATGCAGCTCTAACGGAACACCAAATCTGCTGAATATGTTATTCACAAGGACCTCTGCTATGGTAACAGCTTCTTGATTGGGGATTGCAAAGACTTCAGGCCATTTACTGAAGTAGTCAATTGCCACTAAAATGTACTTGTTACTATTATTTGTTTCTGGAAAAGGGCCAGCTACGTCAATGGCGATACGTTCAAACGGTAGGCCCACATTATACTGTTTCATTTTGCCCCTAGATCTTGTTTTGGGTCCTTGGTTTGCGGCACAGGTTGAGCACTGCCGACACCACGTTTTCACATCCTGGCAGTAGTTGACCCAGTAAAATCTGTCGCGAATCTTGTCAATCGTTTTGTTCACTCCGAGATGAGCACCAGACTTTCCATTATGAACTTCTTCCAGAACTTCCGATATCTTCCTCCTTGGTATCACTAACTGTGTCTTCACTACTTTGCCATCGGCGCTTTCCCAGGCTCGTTTAAGAAGTCCATTTTCCACCACCAGGGAGTCCCACTGAGCCCACAGAGTTTTAAAAGCAAGTCCTTTATTTGATATCTCGCTCCAGCTTGGTCTTGGTTGCTGTTCTTCTTTAGCTCTTAGCAATAGTGATATTTCACTATCTTCCAGCTGATCCTTTTTAAGTTGCTCGGTGGTCCACTGCTGATCAACCTCAAATTTAGTTAGCCTAATCGGAGTAATTCCTTCTCGTTGATCTACTCTTTGGCAATGCTTACAATTATCCGCGCATGGTCTTCTGGATAAAGCATCTGCATTATTATGCAATCTCCCTGCTCTGTGCTTAACCTTAAAGTTATATTGTTGTAACTTTTCAAGCCACCTGGCTACCTGTCCTTCAGGTTGTTTCATATCCAAAAGCCATTTAAGTGCTGCATGATCAGTCCTTATCAGAAATTCTTGCCCATATAGATATTGATGGAAATGCTCAACAGACCGTACTATTGCCAAAAGCTCTTTTCGGGTTACACAGTAGTTACGTTCAGGTTTCGAAAGTGTTCGACTGTAGTATTCGATAACCCGTTCTTCTCCCGCTTGTACTTGAGATAAAACTGCTCCGATGCCGGTGTTGCTGGCGTCTGTGTCCAATACAAATTTACCCTTTTGTTCCGGATATCCCAATATTGGACTAGAACATAGAGCCGCTTTTAATTTCCTGAACGCAGAATCACAGTTAAGATCCCAGTTATAATTTGCTCGTTCTTCAGTGAGCTTATGTAAAGGTGCAGCTATATTTGAAAATCCTTCGACAAATCTTCTATAATAAGTACATAAACCAAGGAAGCTCCGCAGTTCGTGTTTGTCGCGAGGACGAGGCCAGTCTTTGATTGCTGTTATCTTTCATTGATCAGTTTGGATTCCCTCTGATGACACGACGTGTCCGAGAAATTCGACTTTTTGTTGGAAGAGAAAACATTTCTTTGGATTCAGTAAGAGCTGAGCATTCTTGATCCTGGTAAAAACTTCATGCAGGTTTTGTAGGTGCTCTTCGAAAGTTTTTCCCATTACCATTATATCATCAAGATAGACCAGGCATGTCTTCCAAGTGAGGCCTCGTAGAACAACTTCCATAAGACGCTCAAAAGTAGCGGGGGCATTGCATAGTCCGAAGGGCATAACTTTAAACTGATGTAAACCACTTCCGGTAGAGAAGGCAGTCTTTTCCTTATCCTGTTCGTCAATGCCTACTTGCCAGTACCCGCTCTTTAGATCGAGTGTTGAGAACCAATGAGAACCTGCTAGTGTCGTCAACGTGTCGTCAATTCTGGGAAGTGGATAGCTGTCCTTCTTGGTGACGTCATTGAGCCTTCTATAGTCCACGCAGAATCTGGTAGTCCCATCCTTCTTGGTGACTAAGACAACAGGAGATGACCATGGACTTGACGACTCTTCAATAATTCCATCTTCAAGCATTTTATCCACTAATGTGGTAACCTCTTGCTGCTTCGTCACTGGTAACCTTCGAGGATGCTGCCGTATGGGGTGAGCACTCCCAGTGTCGATTTTATGTTTTATGATGTTCGTTCTTCCAGTATTGCCATTTTTCTTTTCAAAGGCGGTGCTCTGCTCTTTGATAAATTGTGTAGCTCTCTTCAGTTCTTCGGAAGACAGATGTTGCCACGATTTCTGGAAATGTTCTAGGACTTCCTTAGGTGATGTTGAGGGTGTTACTTCTGACTGCGTTTCGCAACTGGTTACCCACTGCACCGGCTCGCAAGTGGCTATTACATCTCCTTTATTGATTTTGATGGAATTGGATGAAATATTTGCTATCCTTATCGGTATTTCGCCGTCGGTTTTGACTAGTGCTTTGCCTACGAGGTGTTTGCAAGGCAAATCGTGGTGTTGGATAAGTCCGATGCAGCCTCCAAAATCCTTCTCCAATTTCCCAAAAATTGTCTGCTCGGTATTTCCGCTTATTCTGACAGTACATGCCGCCACTACTTTAGTCGGTGTGCCATCGTCTGTTTTGTTAAGGATGAACTCTTCGGTGCCAAACTTCAGAAGATTAAGCTTGTTGTCAAAAGAGAATCCATGTTGACCGATGAGATCCATCCCCAAAATAAATTCGTCCTCGATGTCGGCGACTAACACTGTGTGGTGTAGTTTAATTCGTCCCAGTTGAAGTTCGATATCCATTTCCCCAAGTACTTCAGCTGTCTCACCGGTAACTGTACGTAAAACTACATTCTTTGATATGGGTAGAACTTCTACTCTATTCACTCTGTTGGATCTTATCAAAGATACCGCCGCACCAGTGTCAACAGTAATTGTTATGGCTCTTCCGTTGATTTTTCCTGTAATTGTTAGACTGTCGGCGGCTTTTCCTAGGCTTTTTATGGAGACGATCCTGGGGGCTTTATCTTCTTTAGCCAACAGCCGCCCCGCAATGTTGACTAATTGAAGTTTTCCTGATTTGACTTGGAGGCCCTAGCGTCTCTGGATGGAGATCTAGACCGTAGTTGTACTCGGCAGTCTCTTTTGAAATGCCCAGTCCTGCCACATCTATAGCACTGACTTGATGTATTTCGGTTACGTGGCCTATCTTCAATTGGCTCCCGGAATCTCCCTGCGGCCTGAAGAACTTCCGTTAATTTCTTCAAAATTTCGCCCATCTCAGTTAATTGGCAGCTGTTTGTCGGCTTTTCTTCCTGGATGGATACGGCCCTGATTTTTGGCTTGGAGATGTTACAGGCCGCCTCGATTTCTAGGGCTCGACCCAAAGCTTCGCTGCTGTTATCAAATTTGGCTAGGCGTAGCATTTTCTGAGTTTCTGGATCTCTAATACCATCCACGAAATATTGGGCAGCAAGTTCCTCTTGAAATTCTTCTGTCGCTCCCGGGTAGGCCAATTGAATGAGACGTCTAATGTCTGCCTCAAATTCTTGCAGGTTTTCACCAGGCTTCTGATGTCGGGACTTAACTTGTGCCTGATAGAGCTGTCTTCTATGTTGGTCGCCAAATCGTCTCTCCAGGACAGCTACAAGTATGTCATAATTCCCCTGTTGGCTGATGGGAATTGTCTGCAGTAGTTGCAGGGCAGATCCACGAAGCGCTACCACTAGTGATGTAGCCATTTCTTCATTATTCCAACTGTTGGCAACAGCAGCGGCTTCAAATTGTCTTTTGTACATTGTCCAGGATGTTTGACCGTCGTACGTTGGAGGTTTGATGTTTTGTCCTGAGGCAAATGCCCTCTCGGTGGGTGCTTGGTGTTTTAGTCTGGTAAATTCTGCTTGTAGATTCTTCACTTCTTTCTGTACGTCTCCTACTTCTTTTTGTACATTTCTAACTTCTTTTTGAATATTGTTTACTTCTCTCTCAAATTTCTCATTTTGTCCGTCCAATATTTTCTGTAATTTTCCTTGTTCGCCTACAATTACATCCAGCATCCATTTCTGAAGCTGGTCCTGCTCTGCTTGTCTTTTCTCTTCCTGATCTTGTAAAATTTTCTGAAGCCGGTCCTGTTCTGCTTGTCTTTTCTCTTCCTGGTCTTGCAAAATTTTCTGAAGCCGGTCCTGTTCTGCTTGCCTTTTACGTTCATCTTCATCCCGATCCGCTTGCCTTCTACGTTCATCCTCTTCCCGATCCGCTTGCCTTCTACGTTCATCCTCTTCCTGATCCGCTTGCCTTCTACGTTCATCCTCTTCCCGATCCGCTTGCTTTTTATCTTCTTGATCTTGAAAAATTTTCTGGAGCCGGTCCTGTTCTATTTGTCTCTCAGCATTTAGATTTTCCATGAAATCGGCCAACATTTTATTAATTTGCTCCATTTCTGCCGTTTGGTGCCTTGTATTGACCATAGAATATTATAAAATTTTACCAGAATCCACCAATCAAACGGTCTCGTTGACGTACTTGTACCTCTTCGTTCCTCGAAAAATACTTCGCAAGTCCGGTCCCTTCACAATCCGACTTCTGACACCAAATGTTACGTTTTTCCCGTGGGTTCTTAACAAAATTACAACTTGACTATTTTCAACTAATAGTAAGTAAGTAATCTTGGCTAAAATGAAAATCAGTATTAGCCAAAAAAGTACCCACAAAGTTTTGAAGAGAAACTTTTGAAAGGCTGACTACGAAGCAATAAATGTATATTTGGAAGAACAAAACTTTAATCCAACTGTCAATGAACAGGGTAGATCTCCACTACAATACACAAGGTGATTCCTCTAAGAACTGTCATAATCAAACCCAACAAACCATGGAGATCTCCCACAATTCTTAAAAGCATTGACAAAAAACGAAGATTCTGAGACAAATATGTCAAGGAACCAACAACTGAAAATTATACCATGCGCATAGCAACCACCTAAAGAACACTCTTCAAAGCTCAAGAAAAAGCTATGAACAAGGAATCGCAGCAGGTAAATCAAATAAACAGTTTTCTGAATACATTAGCAGATCATTGTCCACAAGGGTATCATCCATTACTTTAAAAGACCCGGCTACCGGAACCACTATTGAGGAACACCGTCAAATCAGCGAAATGTTTGCTGAGCAGTTTGAGTGAGCTTACAATGTGAATAACACCAACGAAGTTCTGCCAGGCATTCCGTTTCTTCGGAGAGCCCTATCTTGTTCATGTGGCTTCTTAGCCGACAGTGGCCAGTGTACATGCCAACTACAGCCTGTACCTGCTGCCGGCCAAGTTGAAGAAGCTGTCCGGTTCTCACTCCTGATGGCAGATTCACCGCCAACTTTGAATGAGTTAGGCCTGGTAACTCTCTCCATTTATCTACAAATTGATTTTGTGTCCACCTGGAGATGGCTTCTTTAGCTGTGTTATAAGCTATTCCCAGTACTGGTTCTGGTCCTATGAAGGCCGTTGCGGCCGCCTGCTTCGCAAGAGCATCAGCTTTTTCGTTTCCTTCATATCCTGTATGTCCAGGTATCCAGATCAATGTAAGTTTGTTTTCTCTCCCTAGTTTGGTGAGTAGTTCCTGGCAGTTCCATACTGTCTCGGATGAACAACGGCTAGAATCAAGAGCTTTTAGAGCTGCTTGACTGTCCGAGAAAATTTTGATTGACTTGCCTTTCCAGTTTCTATCGATGAGCCACTGTGCAGTCATATCAATGGCCTTAACTTCAGCCTAAAAAATGGTTGCACGTTTGCCTAGGGAACATTTAAGCTCAACCTTACCATTTTTATTCCATGCAGCAGCTCCCGTACCATCATTGGTCTTGGAGCCGTCAGTGAACCAACTATTCTCTGTTCTTCTCAGATTTGCAGAGTCCTTCGCCCATTCGTTCCTCTCTGGTAGGAGGACGTCATAGGCATGGTAATAGGTGGTTTTGGTAGGCATGACATCTGATGGTAGACCCAACACACTGTCCTGCTCATTGGCATTTTCCAGCCTGTTGGGCACCATGATGATCGCCTACGGATTGTTGATCACCGCCTGTGTCAATCTATACGTCGCCCATCTAGCCTCCTTCTCCAGTACTATTTGAAGAGGTGGCAGATTTAGAAGACACTCAAGCGCTGCCGTGGGTGTAGTGCCGAAAGCGGCACTAATTGCCAGACACGGTTGTCTTTCTAAGGTAGATAATTTGATTCTCGCGGAGCTCTGTAAGCTCTTAGAGTACCAAGCTACTGCCCCTTATGTTATCATTGGTCTTATGACCGCGATATAGAGCCAGTGCATTTATTTGGGATGTACGCCCCATGTTTTGCCGCAAATGCGTCTGCAGGTCCATAATCACAGTTTCGCCTTTGCGACAATTTTATCCAGATGCGCATTCCAGTTAAGTGTTTTATCTAAGGTAATTCCCAGATACTTAACTGTATTAGCAAATGGGATAGTTTCTCCTTTGAGTGAAGGTGGTCTTAGGTCTTCCAGCCTTTTCTTCCTTGTGAATGGTACTATAACTGTTTTGTGTGTGTTCACAGATAGTTGTTCCCTTTCACACCAGTCATAGACCACGATCAGCACCTCTTGCAGATCCTCTGAAATAGTACTTTGCAAGTTGCTTCTTATCAGTATTACTAGATCATCCGCATATGCCTGCACCTCCACATCCCACAGCGAGAGGACCGCCAGCAGACCATCCATCAGGAGAGACCACAGAAGGGGCGACAAAACCCCGCCCTGCGGACACCCCCTAACAGCCCTGAATCTGTAGCTCTCCCCCTGTAGGGTTGTTGTGCCCACTCTGCAGTTTAACATACTTCCGATCCAGTTCCTTATTTGTGGTTCAACCCCACTTTCAGCTAATGCTGTGTATAAGGAGTTTGGTAGTGCATTATTGAATGCTCCTTCGATGTCTAAGAACACACCTATCGCGATAGTCTTGCTTTCTAACGCTTGTGTTATGTTCCCGACAAGGTTGTTTAGTGCTAGTTCTGTAGATTTGCCGGTCTGATACGCATATTGGTGAGCATTCAGTGGATACTCACCAAGTGCACCCGTTCTGATGTGCACGTCGAGTATCTTTTCCATGCATTTCAACAGAAAGGAGGTCAGACTTATAGGTCTCCATGAGTTAGGTGTTGATTCCCTACGTCCCATTTTTGGAATGTACACCACTCTGAATTTAGTCCAGCTGCTAGGTATATAATTACTCGCTAGGCTGGCTCTAAAAAGTTTGATTAAGAACGGTGTTAATACTTCCAGACCGTTCTGCAGCAGTGCTGGAAATATTCCGTCCTCACCAGGTGATTTAAAAGGCTGAAACGATAGAATAGCACTTTTAATTGTTGATGCATTAATGATGTTCTTAGGGACAATCCAATCACCCGCTTTTGGCCGATTTGATCGGTCCCAAACAGGCTCCTCCTCATCATTATGCAAAATCCGACATCCCGGGAAATGAGTCCTAGCCAGAAGCTCCAACGTCTCCATGCCAGATTCCGTAAAGGATCCGTCAGGTCGTTTTAGCGATCCTAACTCCTGAACGGGTTCTCTAGAGAGGATTCTATAGATCCTTGCACTGCCAGGTGCATCTGTTATGCCCTGGCAGAAGGTTTCCCATAAATTCCTTTTTGCCTCTCTGATGGCTTTGTTGTAGTTCGTTATAGCAGTTCTGTATTGATCACATGTGCCGGTCTCTTTAGCTCTATTAAAGAGTTGACGAACCTCCTTCCTTTGTTTGTCAAGGGAGTTGTTCCACCAAGTGGTTCCTCTGTTGTCCCTTTTAGTCTTGACTGGACAGTTTTCATGATAAGCCGTATTTATGGCTGTCCTCAGTTGCTCCGAGGCCAGCTCAATCTCATCACGATTTGATATCTTTGCAATAGAGGTCCGCATCTGCTGCTGAAGGGTAAGACTAAAACCAGCCCAATCAGTGCACTTAGGATCCCTGTATTCAAAGATGGGTCTTTCCCCCTGTTTTCAGATTGAAGAGAATATGTCTGTGATCAGAGCACGAGGGCTCTGATGACACTATCCAATCTGAGATTCTTGTGGATAAGAGATTTTTTTTACAGATACTTTCACGGTAGATGTTTCCAGGATTTGGCCCGCATAATCCCGCCCCTGGCAACTCCTGTCAGACAGTCCCGACAGACGGCAGAAGCGCACCAATACGTCGTACAACTAGAAACACCTAGAACATCGCTTTACCAGAACTCCTTTGTCTGGCGCACTGCATCACTGTGGAACTCACTTCCAGGACACCTGTGTCCCATTAATTACAACCTACAACAATTCAAGAACCGTGTCAATCAACATCTTCGCACACACCGCTCGTCGGGCGCCATAGGATCTCCCTTTACTGTGTGTGCCACTGCCATAAAAAAGGCCCCAGTACAGTGGGGAATGCCCGTGCTAACATTTGCCCAATCAGACGCAGTCAGTCCACCATCACCCAACAATTTCTCGACTTGACTCCTGCCTGATAGGTAGGTATTTATCCAGTCGTAATACGCCAGCTTAGCCAATAGTGTCCCATGATTCATGGTATCGAAGGCCTTGGTGAAGTCATAAAATATCCCAACAGATTTGAGCCCCTCGTTGAAATTACACAGGATTTTCAGGCGTCAGTTGTTAATTGTCGAACTCTGAACCCGAACTGCCTGCAGGTCAATATGCGGAAGGACTTCCAAAAATTCACCATCGGAAAAGCCCTCTCGAAAATCTTCGAGAAGATGGACAGCAGGTCTATCGGCCTGTAATTCTCTACTGCAGTCTAGTCCCCCTTTTTATAAACTGGTACTATGATCGCCCTTTTAAAGACATCCGAGAAGTAGCCATGTTCGAAGGAATAACTTATAAGGTACATCAGAGGAGCCAGAATCTCCCCCATACAATAGCTCATTAGGTTACAGGGAATCTCGTCGACACCCTAAGATCTCTTAATGGTCAGATACCTGAGAGTATTCAAAAATTCATTCTAGTTGGCACTGTTGGGTAAGATTGTGCTACCATTTCTTTGTACTACTCACATCTGGCTTTTCACCATTCACGAGTTGTTCCACCGATTCGAAAAAGAAGGTGTTGAAGCCATCAGCGATCTCAGCTCTTCCTTGCTACAGTGCACAATCCGATCGAAAATGAATTTTGTATCTTAAGTTTTCTGCTAGTGAGTGAGTTTATAAAGCCCCACACACTTTTACTGATATTAGGTGAGGTTGGCAATTTATTAGAGTGATAAGTATATTTTGCGACGGTAATATTTTTGTATGGAACTTAGTACTGTCCTTGTAAAGGGCTTTTAGGTTTTCATTATTATTTGAGTATCTTACTCGTCTGTGAAGCTGCCCCAGTTCAACACCCTCACTGATAAGTCCAGGAGTCATCCAAGAATTATGTTTAAACCTTGTAGATTTAGTTAGTTTGTTTTGATATGGAAATGACATGTTAAACAAACTGTAAAAGGCTGAAAAAAAGTAAGTGAATTTACCGTCTAGATCTAGTTGATGCAATTTAGGTAGATTGTTTTGAAAGCAAGTAAATAAAGCTATATTTATTTTCTCGAGCAAAAAATCTCTTCCTAGAGGGAGGCGCTGTGCTATCAGCACACTCATCAGGCTCAAAGTACAAAACCTGGGCTCTGTGGTCAGAGAAAATTAAATCCAGGGTTATGGTGAGGGTAAAAGGTGCATTTGTAAATACATTATCGATCAGGGTGCAGGACTGACCTGTTGTGTCTCTGTCTAGAAGGTTCAAAAAATAATTGTGCGAGTCGATCGATAATCGATATAATTACTGCCTAGAATTACAATAAAAATAGATAAATGTTGCCTGGAAGACCACTTAACTATGATCATTTTCAAAAGAGCATGGATGTAATCGAGGGAAAACCAATTGGTTTTCTGTCAAGATTTGGCAGAAAACAAAAAATCGAAAATTATATCAATGATATTAAATTTCTTTGAAATATATTTAAATATCATCCTTTTATGCTTTTTTCATAAAAAAAAACGATTAAATCCATTTACTCTTGTTCTGAATAATTAGAAAGTAATTTTACACTTAATACTCAATGGTAATAGCAATGTTATTAGTCAAGTAACGTAAGGTGATAAATTATAATATAACGAGGCATCATACAATCCTGAGCAATTAATATGAAAATCTCCGACAAACCATCAAAACTAACTATTTTTCGTTTCAGAAAGGGAAGACCTATGCCACAACTGTGGATGTCTTATTTCTAAATGTGGAACTAATGCATCTACGAAGAAACCAACGACCCCTTTACTTCTTTGTAAATGTCCGCCAGAGGATAAACCAAAGAAGCTATCATACGAACCCTGCTGCAAGAAGCGCTCTAAGCCTCGGCTAAAAGCTGCTGGAAATTTATCGAAAATAGCAACAGCGTCAGCATCATCTCTGAAATGCATAAAGGCCTGTATCAAAAAGTCCGTGTCTGAGGTCCTAAGGCGCAATAAAGGCCAATCACCAGGACCTTGCAGTTGCGGAAATCAAGCGGTCGAAAATAAAAATACTGACACCATTTGCATTCCTTCAAACATGCACGTGGTTACATGTGAGAAAAAAAGTACCTCAACGGGTACCACGAAAGATTCATCAACTCAAAAGTGCGAGTGTGGAAAATGTGAAAATTTTTCGGACGATGGCACGTGTTGTTGCTCTCATTGTCTAGGTTGTTTGGATAAGAGTTTTGATGCCAAACCGGATAAACAAAGTGTGGGAATTGAAGCTGATGGAAAAGATAACCATCCTACTGACACGAATACTACCGAAAGAAATACTGCGTCAAAAACTAGTAATGGTACTTCAAGCAAAGCTGACCAATCAATGAAAAGTGTCCAAGTTGCTAGTCCAACAAATTCACAATCTGCAAACACCTCGTCGTATCCGGTAACTATGGATCAAATTCCAGAACAAAATGAGACAGATAATCCTAATACGTTAACTTCAAGAACAGATAATGACAAACAAGGAGAACCTGAAGATGATAGTGATGTGACTTTGACTCCCGATAATAATCAAATAGAGCTAGCTCAAGACGAAATTCAACCAACCGCAGATGACAAGAATGAAGATAATGGCAGAAATAACACTAATACAACCTATTTCTTTATGGCTCCCCCGCCACACTTATTTCAACAATTCGGATTTGGTAACAGAAATCCGTTTGATGAGTGCCTACTAAACTTCCCACAAATGAGTATGTTTCATGTGGATCATCCAGATGGTGTTTTTAACGAATAGTGTCTATGTATCTAGGTTCTTGTGGATAGGTACCTGTCAGCTACGTGTTTATGAAGTATTTTATGCAAATTGTTATAATAAATAAAGGTAAAATAATATACGACAATAAAAGCTCCGTTATTGTGTTATGAATTACCATCCATCAAAATTAGCAATACACACATTAGAAGAATCTAGGCAACAAGAATTAAAATTGTTATAAGTTTTTGGAGACTCTCTACATATTTTCCTAAACATGCTTCTTTCGTTTAGCACTATCAATTTATAAGAAAAATTTATTTCAACAATAATTGCTGTATAAATAAACTAAAATCTTGATCACTTTAATAGTACATTATTCATAACCTAGCATCTGTTGAGCATGCTGGAAATGAGGTTGTCAATTCCAATTTTGTTTGTAGTGTTTCATAGATCAGAAAGATAATTGAACAGTTATCTTCTTGTTTGCAATATTTGTTGATGGAAAAATCTTCGTCCTATTAAATCCTTCAAATGTTCAATGGGCTTAAAGTGTGAGGGCTGGGCACGCCTTTACAAAACATTGATATGCTCAGTTTTTAGAAATCCACGTACCAGCCGTGCTGTGTGTGGGCAGACATTATCGTGCAAATTGGAAGTATTCAAAAAGCCGACACGAATACCGCCCTACACCATAATTTTACGACCCTGGTAGCTGTACACTTCGTGGACTGCGGCAGACCGTTCCAGATTTTCAGGTCACCTCCACACGGGAAGTTGACGCGAAGTGGGTGTAAACCAAATCGGGATTCGTCCGTAAAAAGTATGGTACGACATTCTTGATGTCGTCAGTGTAGAATCTAGTCTCAGAGCGCTAATACCTCTTGTTATAAAGGAAACACGGAGCGGCCTCTACGAGCATAAAGATTTAACTGGTGCAACCTGCTTCCCATAATCTGGCTGCTCACAACAATATGGCGTGTGCGGTGTATAGCCCAATATATAGATACATCCCAACTTGCAATAATTGGGGGTAAAAGATTTTTCTTTTTAGGATTATTTGGTATGGTAAGCGGAGACTGAAACTAAGTTTGCAACCTCGAAAACCCTGGGGAGAACTTTTAATAGGAGAAAAACTTCGAAATGTTGTCACTTTTTCATTTTTTTGCCTATTACTCAAAAACTACACACCCTACAGAAAATTTCATTTTTACCAAAGTTAATTTAGACGATATTCCCTACAAAACGCACTGGTCAATTTTATACCGTCCACAAGTCCTTCAAGTTTGATGAAATTTTCCAAAAAATCTTAAAATGCAGGTTTTTGCTAATTTTGACTTTTATATGATTGTTTATGGTGCCTATTCTATTTTTTTACTATTAATAACCATTACTTATGTTGTACAAGTTGTTAGCATGAAGAATAATATAGTATATTAGTATTAATATCTACAATAATAATAAAACAGTATGCATTTCTACGTAGTTCACATTACTCTCGTTGGTTTTGCAGGCCCACGTTGAGACTCCCTCATCCTCCAAAAATTCGTCTTCTACCTCCTCAGCTTCTGTATGTTCCTCTCTCTCTTCTAGTCTTTCCTTGTTCTCCACATCTTTCGCTTCAGTGACATCCTCTTCAACGTCGTCCTCGATTTCAAAGGGTTAGTTTGTTGGGTTAGTTGGAGCAAGAAGTACCCGAGCAATTTTTACAGATTGTGATGTACATCAGATCAGATTTTCGGCAGGTGCACGCAAGCAATGGTTCCTTTTTCCTGTTCATTGCTACCCTGCTAATAGCACTAATATCACAGGTAACAACTACCTTCAGCTTCACGGAATTCTATAAGCATGTCGCGATCACGAAATAGTCCATAGACTGTA